>CAUG01000104.1:0-79338 GCA_000442785.1 Papiliotrema flavescens NRRL Y-50378
GAGGCGGATGCGAGGCGGATGCGAGGCGGACGCAAAAGGGGATAGCGGGGGAGGAGTTTTGGCTTCGAAAACAAGGATGAGCCGCGGGGCTTTCGACAGTATGACTTTCTTTGGGGTTTCGGTTTTCCAGTGTACATACTTGTTTGATGCATGACTTTATATTTGGCTTCTTGGATGGGGCGCGCTGGGTCTTGTGTGTGAGCAGCAGATCAGTCGCGGTCAGCTTGACGCCACAGGGCGTCTTGGCGATTGCGTTTGAATAGCAATTGGAAGCACCAGGTACACGGGAGCCTGTCGTCGTCGTGTAATCATACATGTCTGCCGTCTCTTCTACCAGTAGAATCTGTGAGTAGGGCACTCGTATCCGCCCGGGTTTCTGTCCACTGCAGGTCAGCCATTGCTCTTTGGTTCCACAGACGGCCGCTCCAAGTACATACAGTATTCCTGGTGGTAGTCCTCTGCATCCCACCACCTGCCCGCCTCGACAATCACCGTCGCGATCGGCCGTCCTTTCAGGCTGGAATCAGCGATGTTCGGCACCACGTACTCGACCGTATGCGACTCACTACTTGTCCTGCACTTCAGCAGTCACAGCCTTGGCGACCTGTTCCTGCTCCTTCGAGTGCGTGAACACTCCACTTCGGTATTCTGCCGTCAGCCCCGACCTCCAAGCCGCGACTACCGTGTCCTGCCCAAGGAGCAGTCGTATATGTGCATCCAAGATGGAATGAACTTACGGGTACCCCTGTCCGGGCCCTGGGCGTTCAACGTCGTCGGGTCATGTGTCCGATAGAAGAACTCGACGAGCTCGCCGTACCCGACCGATCCCTTTTGGTACGTCAACTGCACGGCCTCGGCGTGGCCGGTCGTCCCGCTGCACACTTGGCGATAGCCTGCATTTGTGTCAGCCCCCGCTCTAGCTTGCTTGGACTTGAACTTGGACTTGAGAGCCGCGGTCCGGTCCAATCCAGAACCCAGAGCCTGCGAGAAGGGGCCGCGCGACTCACTGGGGTTGTTCGTGTCGCCGCCGATGTACCCGCTCACGCACTTCCACTGCGGCAAGTGCGAGTAGTGCTGGTTGAAAATGTGCTCGACGCCCCACTGCCGTCAGCCGCGCACCGATCGTGCATGTGCGGTAGCTTACAAAGCATCCGGCGGCAAACGTAGCGTGCTCGACTGATATCAGCTCGATGTCTTCCATCTCGCTGAGCCCGTCTCATCGGCTCCATCGTACACGACCCGCATGCGCCTTTGCCCAGCGGGCGGACAGAAGACCACAACTCACCGCCTTCGCCGAGCACCAGCCCCTCCCCGCTCTTGATCGCCGTCGGGACGGTCGGCTTGGGCGGCGTCTTCTTGACCATGGTGGAAACTTGTCTCGATCCGAGTAGTTGCTTGAGAAATGACATAAAAATTGGACTGGAGGGTAAAGAGATCGCCAGCGAGAGGGCTATGGCGCAGAGAGCGACGGTGAGTGGTCTGATGGTGGATATGTACAGAGGTGAACAGACGACCGATTCGAGAGGGATGGACGGATCGGAATGTTGGGTAAATACACAGAAGAAGCGTATTCGCCATCGCTTCCGTCATCGACCACTCGGCAATAGCCGATTTGGCTCACACGCCGGAATTACAGGAGCACAGTCATTCACCGGCATACCTGACATCGTCCATCACAGACGTGCAGCCCATGCATGTGCCTGATACCATATGTACCCCTCCACCTACACCACCACCCTCTTCCGCTTGCTCTTGCCCTTCTTGCCCATCTTCTCCCGCACGCCCTCCTCGTCCCAGATCCCCACATTACTCTCCATCTCCACCCGACCCTTCATATACTTCAACGCAGCCAGATTGTACCCCATCGTCTCGCGCTCGCCCTCCAACGCCTTTCTCAGATGACCCCGCAGCTCCAGCAATTGTGGCCGGAGTGTCCGGTTCGCGATGAGCTGGGACGAGTGTGTGCGGAGCAGGAACGCCAGTATGCGCGATGCAAGGACGATGTCCCGGTTCTGTCGTCAGCGTTGTCCTTTGAGCGCAACTCGGTACCCACCTTCCTCGCCCATTGGTCAAGGTACACCAGGAGACTGACCACTAGCCTGAATGGCAGGACAAGCAGCGCGTCCTCCATTCCTGCAGCGGGGACGCTTCGGATCGTCTTCCACACATACTCCTCTCCGCTGACATCTCCCCGAGCCATCAGCTCGGCCGAACGAGTAGGCTGCGGCAGGGCCTTGGCCTTCTCCGGACCAAGCTTGGCCGCCTCCTCCTCGTATGTCTTCCACGTCTCGCGCTCAGCATCGGCCAGCTCAATCGCCTCGATGATCTTTTCCCCAGCCATCAAGCTCTCGCTCGTCGTCTTCTGCACCGCCTCCGCTTCATCCTCGCCCTCTGCGCGATTCGCATCCGGCACGTCGTTGTTGTACATCTCCTCCAACTCCTTCTCTCGCTCCTCCTCCAAGAACAGTGGCTCTTCCGTCTTCTCCCAGATTCGGATCGACTTGTCGTGCGAGCCCGTGACGACATACTCGCCGCGATTTGACACGGCCAGTGCCCAGATCTCGCCGTGATGACCCTCGAGCTTTTGAATGAGCTCAAACTGTGAGTCAGCTTGTGATTTGCGACGCGATGACCTGAGCTGCTCACCTTATCGCCGTCCCAGTACTTGACCATCCGGTCCTTGCCGACAGTCCAGAAGTAATGACTGTCCTTCTCAAACGCCACTTGCATGATCGAGTCGTCGTGAGCGAAGATCGACCGATGGCAATCACCAAAGTCCATTCCCCAGATCTTGACATTCTTGTCCGCCGAACACGTCACGATCATCTTTGAGTCGGACGATATGTCGAGCGAAAGCACCGGCAGCTTGTGGCCGTAAAGCGAGAGGAAGAACTTCAGCGTATCCTGGAAGAAGATCTTAACGGTCGAGTCGAGAAGCGAGACGGCGAGGAAGCGGCCGTCCGGGCTGTAGCGGACAGCCAAGACGTCGTCGGTCATCTTGAGCGTCCGGACGTGGACAAGGCCCAGCTGTTTCGTCCTATGCTACGAATCAGCATGTTGCAGAGGTGTTCAACTCGGGCTACGCACCACAGTCTCTACGCCGAGTCGGCTGACCACCTTCTCTCCGTCCACCTCGATCATCTCAAAGTCCCAGAATTTGACATCCTTGTCTGCGCTTCCGCTGACAAGACCCCGGCCGTCAGGTCTGACGTGCAGGCCCCACACCGGACCATTATGCGCCTTGTACGTCGCCAGCTGATTTGACGCCGCGATATCGTACAGGATGAGCTCGCCCGTCTTGGTGCCGACCACAACATGGCGGTCTCCGGGCAAGAATGTCGAGCAGATCGAGTACCCGCACTCCATGGTCCGCAGACACGCCGTTGTTCGGGCATTCCAAATCTTGAGAGTCCCGTTTGCGGCGGAAGCAATGACCTGGTCATCGGATGAAATCGAAATGGTTCGAATGTCCTGCCTGTGGCCGGGCAGCTCGAGCGAGTGGGTCTTGGTCGGCTCGGGCGAGCTGCCATCCGGCAATTTGGACTTGCGAGTCGCTGTCGGCGAGGGTATCGTATATGTCTCAAGCGAGTTGTTCGACAAGGCGAGAAGGAGCTGTCTTTAGCAGACTGGATTAGATCGGCGGGATCGCACTCACGGAAACTCCACCTTTGCCGCCCACTTCCTCAGGTGCCAGAGAGAAAGACTTGACCTTGGCATTCGCCCTGACGATGCACCATGCTGAGATCCTCTCTTCCCACTTCACCTGCTCCCCATCCCCGTCCTGCTCGGTCTCGCCTTCCTGCGCCGCTTCAATCTCTGCTTCTCCCTTCTTTCGTCCCTTCTCCCTGTCTCGCTTCTTCCGCCTCGCTCGCTTAGCGGCGACCTCCTCCTCTGTCCTTAATCTCAGCACCGTCGTCGCCCGATCGGCTGTCTGCAGCAGTATCAACGGCTGGCTCGGGTGGAAAGCGATCTGCGAGACAGGCGACGATGATGCTGGGAGCGGGAGGATGCACATGTACTGGACAAGCGCGGGCAGCTACTATCAGCTTTGCTGCTCCATATGATGAATTTTGAAAGCTTACCTCGCCCTGATCGTTCTCCGCCATTCCCTTTGCCAACTTCGCCTTGTCCAGTACCCACCCCTTTGCCTCGCCGTCGCCACTCCCCGTTAAGAGCACCCACCGCCCGCTAACGCCCTCTCCCTCCTCGTCCTCATCGCCGGCACCCTCCTCCGTCACGGCCAAGCTACACACCTCGCCCTTGCCCACAACGACGGTCTGCACGCAGTGCTGTGTGCTCAGGTCCCAGACCTTGAGATACCCGTCCTTCGCCGTTGAGAGCAAGAAGCCCGCATGGCTGGTGGTGCCGAGCGTTGGATGCGGAATGAACTCGAGTCCAGTGATTGGCGCACGGTGCCCTTTCAGTCTGAAGAGACCGACTTCGGCAAGTCGGTCCCAGAGCACGATCTCGCCCTCGGTGCCTCCACTTGCGAGCCTTGAGCCCTCCTGGTCGAAGACAAGGTGCGTGATGGTCTTCTTGTGGCCGTTGAAGGTGACGATCTCGGTCGGCTCGGAGGGGGCTGCAGGGTCGGAAGACCACAGTCGGATAGAACCATCGGTGTATGCGACGGCGAAGGTTTGCGGAGAGGTGGAGGTGGAGGATGAAGGGAGAGGTGCAGGGAGGAGGTAGGTGATGGGCGATGTCAGGCCCGTGGAATGCCACATGGACACCTGGAGTCAGCGATCTAGCCTTTTTGTCCATTTGCAAGAATAAGTTTATGCGCATTCTAGCCATGAAGCCAGTTGCAAAGACCTGAAGCAACGTACCTGTTCGCCCCGCTTGATGTCCCATACCAAAACATCCTCCCAACCGGGACAATACGCATGTTTCCCGTCAAACGACGAGTTGCCGGTGGGCGACGTGATGATACCGAACGCCTGAGTCGGTCCATGTCGCAGATAGGACCTAACCATGCTGATAGGCTGTGCTTGTAGATCAGATGGTGTATCGAGGATGGACTCAGTATATGAGTGCGGTTATGTTCAAAAATCCATAAAAGCGGGCGAGGCTTTTCGGCGATCGCCGCTGGGTGGTGGGTCGATCAGAATGCCACTGCCGCGAAACACTTCCCTCGTCATCGCCCTCCCTTCTGATGTCTGCGCCGACAAAGGGTTATGTACCCTTCTCTGGTCTCAGTCACTCGCTGTGGTATACCAGCATATGTGTCTTATTCCGCGGTATCCCCCCCTCTCTAGCATTCTTGCTTCTCACACACTCTCCCTCAGCCGCTGCATCATAACACCCTTAACGAATTCTTGACAGAATATCAATCCAAATGGCATCAGCTCAAAGCAAGACAGTCACTGGGACGAGCTCCTCCGTCCCGCGCTTGACCGGCTGCCAAGTCGGAATCCGCATCCGCAGCAAGACCGGGAAAAATGGCGTGACTCAGCGCCGCGCGGTGCCGATCTTCGCGATTGGAGATCGTAAGGTGGAGCACGTCGACACGTTGCACTGGCTCAAGCCTGCTTTGTACGAGGGTTGGGACGTCAAAGAGTTCAGCTCCAAGCCTCCTTGGCCGACGCTCAGCCTCGTCGATGAAGACGTTCACAACCTCCGGGCCTTCAAAGTCCTGGCTTCTGACATCGCGGGTCACTGCGAGAGTCTGGGCAAGCGCGATAGAATTGTACGAGCTCTGCGGCATTCGTCTATCCGGCAGACCTCCAAAGACGGTGAAGCACTGAAACTGACCCTTCCCGAGACCGCGGATGCTACCAGCCTCAAAGAGTCTCTGAGACTCGTTTTCCTGAAGGGGGTGCACATCTACACCCACAGTCTGAAGCAGAGGGGCCTCCTTGGCAATCATCGCTCGGATCCTGCTGTCATTCCTGACGGCTACGGCGGGCTTCCCAGTGGGTGGCGAGAGGGTTGCCCCGAAGAATTGCAACATGAGGTCGAGATCAGGCGGCGATTGGGCTTTTACAAGCAAAAAGAGACAGTGGACTTGATCAACGAGATTGGTGAGCTGCTGGGTGCTGGCGCGGCGACGATCGATGAGAATCTTGGAGCAGAACCGGGCCTTACGGGAAGTGATCCTGGTCGCAACGCAATGGACAACGCCACCGTGGCGGATCTCATGTCCCTGATAAAGAGAGATCCCTCGGCCCGTACACGAACCTGGGAGCAGCTATGCGAGCGAATCCACGAACACACCGTCCAGTCCGGGGCGCAAGCTTCCCAGCTTGCTTCCACAGATCACGCGATCATGGCCACTCAAAGCGCGAGCGAGGAGGCTCCTTTGACTCCCTCTCGAGTCGACGCTGATGGAGACACACATGGTGTGGTTGCACCATCGACCGAGTCAGCAGCACTTCGCAGGAACGCTGTTGCCTACCGGACCAGCAAACATCGGCCCACGGGGACCAGATTTGCGACAAGCACTGCCAGCAATGCACATGGCGGGAAGGTCAAGTCCAATACGCAGTCCGGGCTGCGATCGCAACGCGAAACGATTCCTCTTTCCGACAATCGAGAAGATGTTCGTCACGTCAAACGCACCAGCGAGAAACGCACCAGCAAGGACCGAGATTGTGGCGCTGATGTGGACTACCAGACCAATCCGCATTTGATCCTGGCTGATTTCTACATCACGAATGGCGAAGAATTGGCGAACAGGGTGAGAGCTTATTTTAACATGCCGTTGAAGTATGGGGATGCCGCCAGACGACGCCCTTGGGATTCAAGTTTGGACGCGAGGTCCACTTGCGTATGATTTGTCAGTAATATGCGCTTCTTTTGGTGGCTCGTTTCGCATTATGAAACGCCGGACGGGAGGACGAGAGGTCGATGTCGATATGTAATCATGGCCGTGCATGTCTGTGTCGTGTGTTGGCATTTGCGAACCACAGTATATTACACACACACCCGCCGTGCACAGCACTTTATGCATCAAGTCAATTCAATGATCAAGCTGTGAGGAAAGCGTTGATCTCACTGAAAACCTCCGGACTCCACAAAGTACTAAGCAGATTCGAGTCGGTCCCCACCCCTGTCCCGCCCCAGAGGCTCGACAGAATCTGGTCTTGCTCCAACGCTGCCTGATTGATAGTCTCGGCCAGCCGTAACGCTTCCGTATGCGAATGCTCCGCAGGCTGCGCGGTGTCCGACGGGTCGGAGTCGCTGTGCGTCCACGCAGAAGCGGACGTTACTTCTGGCGCGACATCGAAGGGTGCAGGCGTAAGAAGGAGTTGCCGTAGTAACGAGGCAAATCGGCCAGCCATGTGATCTGAGTCGACTGCACTCTGCTCCATTGCGTTGACGACCTGTGTTTGCAATTCAGTGATCTCCGCTTCGTTGTGGCGAAGAGCTCCGAACGTGATCGCCTACAGGTCAGCGGTCACCAGTCAGCGGGGTCCTCACCTTGATCAAGAGGACAGAAGCAAACATCTACGAGTCAGCAATCTTCGAGGTTTAGCACTGTTCCGAAACTTGCCATGCGCAGAAAAACTCGCGCCGGACAGAAGATCAAAGCACCCAATGGCTGCAGCCTTATGGCGCAGCGTAAGAGCGAAGTAGCGGATTCGGTGGCCTCGAGAATGAAAGGCCCTTCGGTGGATCGAAGTACGTTGCCATTGAACACCTGAGGCATGGGGGTATACGACTACTGTCAGCTAATGTACGCGACAGGTACATGCCTTGAGCCGTCGCAGGACACGATGTTGAGCTGCGCGGATCGATATAGCATTGGCGTATAAGCGGACGTAGTCGAACTCCATCCGCAAGCGCAGCGAGGTCAATTCGTCGGTACCTGACATCGGCCCCAGAACAATCAAGAGGCTTGACAGAGCCCACTGGTCACGCCACTATGCCAGGCCCACAGACTGTCTAGTTCCGGCTTTAGGCGCTGTAGTAACGACTCCATACGACCTGTTGCCAGAAGCTCTGAGGTGACTTCAGCGCTGGAATAGCTGTTGTGAGCGAGCATCAATCAAGGTGGATGCTAGTGCTCACAGCGCATCTTGCATGACACCTATGGTCTACGATCAGCTCAGCTGCTCCTTCATGTGACTCACATGTGTAAGCTCGGCGAACGCGCGGTTCTCCAAGAAGCTGGCGCGGGCTCGGGGAAAGGGGAATGTTGCGTCACTGGGCTCGCGCGTGGTGCGTTCGATGCTCTCCCACCACCTCGTACTCATTTCTGTGGTGAGTGATACCCGCGAAAGCAAACGTACTCGCTGAACGTCAGCATTCCTAAGCCTTCACTAGGCCGTCGACTCACATTGCACCATCGCGTTTCTCCCGAGCCGCACGCTCACGCTTACATCAATTACTTCATTGGTCCGACTGCGCGTGCTCACTGACGATCCGCCTCGTGGCAGTCTGTGATCAGCGCTTGACGGGTGCTCTATCAGGAGGGAAACACGGCGCTTACATATCCATGTATTGAAACGGCGCCGCAACCGCCAGTCTTCGATACCGTCCCGGGAAATGTAGGTCTCTTCGACCTGTAGCGAGAGGTCTTGAGCGAGTCTCACTGCCTGTTCCTGAGCGGATTGTACAGTTCACAGCCGAAAGACTGACTGTGCCTATCATGCTCCACGAGAACTGGTCGTACAGCTTAGAGGAATCGATTGTATCTGGTGTCCGGCTCCCGTGCCGCCTTTTTCGGATCATCCGTGATTGTGGGGGCCATTCGGCCAGTAGCAAGAGAGCCTCCACTGTATCAATCGAGCGGTATGCGGGACTGCTGTCGGCTCTTGTGCGCAGATGTAGCTGAGAGACTCACTCGCCAGCGGTGACGTAGCCTATTCGCTCGATGAGCCACCTGTACATGATCTCGTGTATGCTGACGATCAGTCGTTGGGGCAGTCGAGCACGCACCCTATAGACGCTATCCCGCCTGTGAGGTGGCCATATCTGGCCGCAATGCAGATCATCACTGCCAGCAGGATAGAATCGTCCCGTATGAGGTCGGAGATCTGCGCCGGATCCCTAATCTCCGCCGGAAGTAAGGGATATCGAGGATGAAGCATGTTTAGAAAGCTGATCTTCAGACCAGCCCTTTCTTGGCTGCACGTACAATATGAACATCGATGCGGCGTCTTGCGCGGTGATCTTTCCCTCTCTGACGGCCTCCCAGTCTTTCCACCCATATTGCCGGCCGTCATCCGCCGAAGGCTCGGGGACAGGGCGTCGGCTGGGATCGTCGGAGCTGACTGCTGCTAATATACGAAGCGCGTCTGCCGGGTTTTCCAAGTCGGTCTCCCGCAGCATGCCTTGATGGCTCCGCGGCGCGAGACCGGACATATGGGTAGATGATCCCCTGCAAGTCAGCTGGAGTGATTAGTTGGAACCTCACATGTAGGTCTGCGGCGGCAGTGATACGCTGGCTGGGAAAGAGTATCTGCCTGCGGCTGCCGAGGGCGGGGCAGCCGAGCTTGTCGCCGCAGCACCAGTCACGGAGGCCAGGAGCTCCTCGTCCGATCCATCGACTGAGTCTTTCGCTTTCCGCTTGTATGCACCGACAAGTACACACTTGCGACCCGAGCGTGCGCATCTCACGCAAGGGGGATCATGTGGTCGATCTGGGTCGCCTATGGTTAGTGTCTATCCCGTCTGGCATTGGTTATTGCGACGCACCCAGGTTGCACTTCACTTTGGCGGCCCTGCACTGCGTGCATGCTTGATAGTTGCGCCGATGCGCGTTCGACGCGGGACCATCGTCAGACTGAGCTGCTTGTGACATCTGGCTGTGTGAGGATGAAGGGAGAACACCGGAAACTCAGGCGGCAGTCTCGGATGGTCTCGGCTCGTTCAATTCAAAGGGTTCCGACCGCAACACAGCGCCGGGTATGGCGGCCCTTGCCCGTCTCAGCCGCTGCACGGCGCAGAACGTCTGGTTTGCCCATGCCTTGAGACTCGTCTGAGGAGGATGTGCATTGGTAATGCATGGATAATGATACATGCAAATCACTTTGGTCCCCGCTATAAACGCGCCGACTGCACCCGCCCGTGGCTCATCAACACCCTAGTCTCTCCATCTCCCCTTGTACCATACGCAGCCTCTGTGTTCTTGCGCCACGCCCAAGCCGTCTTCGCGTCACTGGGTAGCTTGCCCTCCAGAGCTTTGACGACGTGTCTCCCAATGGTTGGGAAAAACTTGAAGCCATGATACGAGCCTCCCGTTGCGGCGAGCACCTTACCGCCCGAGCCGGGCACATAATCAATCAGGAAGTTGTCGTCGTTGGTGTCGGCATCCCACTGCTGTCAGCGAAGGTTGTCCAGTCAGGGAGAACCTACGCAAAACTGCTCGTAGCAAAACGGGCGTTCCGCTAGCTGAGGCAGGAACGTGGCCAGCAGCTCGCGCATCTCATCTCGGCACTTCTGCGGCAGATTGTTCAATGACGAGACAAGCGGCTCAGGTCGAGAGATTTTCTGGTTTTGATACCATGCGTAACGGCCGGGCAGGGCGACTTTCAGACGTCCATCTGATGAGGGCTCAAAGATGTAGCCGTGAGCTGCGGATCAGCTGTAGCCGGTGAGCTCTAACTCACTCTTGGAATGCAACACCGGCATGTCCCTGTACAGCTGCCTCTCTTGAGGGTCCAGCTGAATCATGGCTAGACCGTAACCATACGCCCGCAGCATGTCGTCCACCTCGACCTTCGATCCCGTTGATGCACCCATGGCGAGTACCACCACATCGGCGGGTATCACTCTCCCGCTGGCGACGGTAACGCCGTCCACCTTACCGTTCGTTCGGTGTAGATCCTCATACGTGCCATCCGAGCCGTGGATGAACGTGACCCCCCGGTGTCGAAGCTGGAGTCAGCGTCCGGCACTTGTTCTGCGGGATGTAAGCGCACCTCCTCGGCGACGGATTTCAAGGCCTCGCCAGACTGGGCCCACCCAGCCTCGGGGTTGAAAATCCCGGTCCACTGATCCAACTTGATCGACATCGAAGTCTGCGCCACCAGCTTCTTCAGGTCATCCCCACAAGAGATTTGCTTGCCACGAGACTTGACGCCGTCTTTAGCGATGTTGGCCCAGATCTGGCGTCAGACAACACTTTGAGGTCAGGACATCAGGCGCACCTTCGCGACGATGTCCTTGCCCCGTTCGTCATCTCCCGCCGCTCCCGTAAACCACCCAACTTTGTGAAAGTGGGGCGAGAATAGACGATCGTTATTCCACGCTTCGTAGGCCTCCTGTAGATGAGCTGGCTACTCTTGCTGACATGTGACTACTGACCCTGGCAAGGCCACCGTATAATGGCAGATGATACTCCGTTCGGATGATCTGCCGGTCAGCTATACCTTCGCCTATCTATGCGATATGCTCACGCACCTTGTTGATGTCGTTGGCAGCACTGAGCTGGCTTGGAACAGGGTATGGATCGATTAAGGTGATCTTCTCGTAGCCTCCTCGCACCAGGTGCAAAGCTGTCGATAGACCGAAGACGCCACCTCCAGCAATCAGGATCTGAGCTGATTCGTCCGGCATGGCTGTGGGTGATGTGTCAACGAGTTGGGCTTGGGCCGCGTGTTTTAGATCACGAGTACTGGCTCATTTTGTTGAGGCTGGCCCGGGACTATCCGCGAGACGGCGAGACACGGTCAGAGGAACCGGGTCGGCAACGATGCAAGATACGGTGAGAGCCGTGTCGCTGTGGAGCTCAATGGGGATGCAGCCAATGCAAAAGCGAGAGAGGCGGCAAGAGTGACGCGGGCGATGGAAAAGGTGCCGAGACGATCCGAGATTGGGCACGGCAAAGCTCGGAGAGTGGCGGATGTCTCCGGTACTCTTGGCAACACCTTATCATCTACTTTCAGCACAGAATGAACGGCTGAGGAAGGTCGGTTCCTATTTAAGCCCCATGAGAACGATGGCCAGAAAGCAGCAAGCCCAAGCGACAACATGGACCAGATTTCACAACTTGTCCTCGATGATGGAGTGGAGCAAGTGTCCGAGAAAAAGCTCGTCCGCAAGCTCGACTTGTGAGTCAATCGACCCGCTCGAGTGCTTTCCCTGACGTTAAGGCGGATCATGCCGTTGCTCTGCATTTCCTACTTGCTCAACTACATCGACCGGACGAATTTGGGCAATGCCCGGACTTTGAACAATGAGGCCAAAGACGGGTCAACCATGAACGAGATGTACGCCACGCGACTGTCCCTGTAAGAAGCGCACCTGACCTCAGGCTCAACATCACGGGTTCTCGATATACGCTCGTGGTCGCAATCTTCTTCGTGCCTTACATCATATTCGAGTGTGAGTTGCCAGATGGCCTCACGTCATGCGATAAGCCTGCCCGATGCGCATACTTGGCGGGCATGAGGTAAGAGGCCGAACGCTGACAAGATCAGTCCCGTCCAACTTCTTGCTGAAGAAGTTTGGCCCAAAGCCCACGATTTCCCGGATCATGATCGGTTGGGGAATTGTGACAATGTGCACCGCCGCTTGCACCACCTAGTGAGTCGCAAACTCAGGCTGACGGTACGGCTCACACCGCAGTGGAGGCCTTCTAGCTTGTCGAATCTGTCTGGCGATCGCCGAGGCCGGGTTCTTTCCCGGTATCATCATGTACTTTTGTTTCTGGTACAGACGTGAGCTCGGCCCGCCGGAACATGACCAACATACTGACTTCCCAGCCGAGGAACGTGGAGTCCGAATCGCCATTTTCCTGTCGTTCGTCAGCGTCTCCGGGGCTATTGGCGGCTTGATTGCGACAGCGTGCTCGTACTTGAACCACAAAGGTGGTCTGACCGGCTGGCAATGGCTCGTGAGTGTCTTGCCAATTCCGGCACAGCAGTGACTGAAAGCCTTGTAGTACATTTTGGAAGGTATCCCCGCCGTTTTGTTCGGTGTCGTGGTTGCCTTCTTGCTGCCTAATTGTGAGGTCTTTCACAGCAGCATGAAAGACTCACAGCTGACAGCCAGTCCCAGAGAATGCGACGTTCCTCACCGAGGCCGAGCGGCGCCTTGCGTGTTCTCGACTTGGCGAACATGCCCCGAGGATGTCTGACAAAACATTCGTTGGTCGCGAAGTTTGGAACACCCTCAAGGCGCTTGACTTCTGGCTGTTCGCCACTACGTGAGTCGCCCTTCCCCTGTCTGCTCGCAGCTAACGGATCAGCTACTACGTGAGTAACATGGACTCGCAACGTCTTTATGAAACTGATGACGAGTTTCTGAACCACTGTTTAAATGGTACGTACAGCCATGATGTCTCCGCAAACACTCATGAGCAGCCCTGTCGTACTTTGGGCCCAGTTTGATCGCTGGCATGGGCTTCAAAGGGCCGGGAGCGCAGGCCCTGATCATCCCGCCGAACTGCTTCGGGTCAGTGGGACCGCGTGTACCCGCTCCGTGCTAACTGCCAGCTTCATCGTCATTGTGGCCAACTCATGGGTGTCCGACCGGCGTGGCAGGCGTCCTGAACACATCCTATTCGGCTTGGCCATCGTCGCCACTGGTTTCATCATTCTCGCAACCGTCAAGAAGAGCGTAGGCGGGAGATACGTCGGCATCCTCCTTATGGGTACGACGTCGCTTTATTTCTACTCCGAAGCTAATTGTGTAGCCTGCACCAACTCTGCTGTAGCGCCTTTGCTCGCCTTCCGGACGACCACGGTCTCTGGGGCCACAGCGACGGCTGTGGCGTCCGCCGGTATTGCCGCATTTGCCAACATCTCAGGTCCGTCGCAGGGAGTCCAACTGCAGCCCGCTGATGAGCAGGCATCACCGCTCCGTTCATATACAGCTCCAGGACGGCTCCGCTCTACATTCCTGCCCTTGTGAGTGTCTGAGTACAGCGAAGAAGGGTGAAGTTTCGCTGACGCGCAGTGGATCTCGTTCGGCTTCGCCGTGGCGGCGGCTTGCAATGTTTGCTTGTTGTGGTACCGTCTCGGCCCGGGCGCGGGGTACACTGCGGGCCTCGTCCGCACGGAAGCAGTCGAGCCTCCTATAACGGTTGAGGACGTCGAGCTTGGAAAGGCCGACTCGAGGGGAAAGGGGCGTGACACGGCCGTTCGTGTCGATCAGGTGTAAGCGCAGTGCAGGCTTACGAGATTGGATGGGGAGAGCCACAAAGCGGAATGATGCCAAGCTCAGACGATAATTCAATCCTTCTCGTGCAGCTTGCTCTTGTATAGCGATGTGAAAGAGCGCGGAGCGCGGAGTGGGGTTTCGTTCGCACTTGTTGTCTTAGTTTTAGTATTGATCTCGTATGCAGAGTACAGGGGAAATGGAGCTCGGGGCTCCGCGAGGAAGCAACCAAGCGTGCTGCTTTTTTCGCGTTGACAACCACGAGCCATTGCTTGTACGACCATGTCTTGGCCGTGATTCTGACACATGAAGTTGATGCATCATGAGGCTGCAACCGCGAAAGGCGTCCCGCCGGCCTGCAGGGCCAACAACGACGCGGCATGCACCTTGTCCAGGTATGCGGTGAGTCGATATGGGTCGCTCCCGCGACCGAAGAACTCGGCATAGACGTGATTGTCTTCATCCGCAACGATCTTGACGAGTTCCAATGCCTGCTGCAAGAGAGGCGGAGCGTGGGTATGGTGATTGGTGAGAAGCGCGTGCAGGCGGAACACCAAATCGGGTATGAAGACCTGGCGGATACGCGCGAGCTCAGCGCGACGTGCTGAATCTGAACTGTCAGCCTACAGCAAAGTGGATAACGGCACGGCACAACACATACCAGATCGAAGAGAGGATCCCTCGAAGCGGAGCCAATCATTGGTCAAAAGTTCTATCGTGAGGCGTTCGGTTCGCTCTATAGCGGACACCAGGTTCTTGCGCCATGAGTGCTGCTCCATCCTGGTTGCACTGTACGTGAGCGTAGAGCGCGGGGCCATCGCACGACGCTGAACACACGTGTTCTTAGGACTTCGAGCCAAGACGTCGTCCACAGCTTCGTGGCATGCGAAGACGGCGAAGAGAGCTCGGTAGTGTTCGTGTTCGGTCGCGTCATGGTCGTTATCCTGCTGACTTGTGGCTAGCTCAGCAGGCAGGGTCTTGAGCAAGGCTTGCGCGGCAGCAGCGTTGCCGAGAGCTGCCGATCAGCCTGTGTCCTTGACAGGATGGTAAACGCACCCAAGAAGTACCGCGCGACGGCATTCGACTGGACCAACGCCTCGTGCGCGGTCTCGGGCCCGAGCGTAAGCCACTCGATCGCCCGAATCAATATAACGTCGCTCTCGGTCAGCCCCGATGCAAAGGCAGTGATGTCTGGTTGATCGCCAGACAGAGCTGGAATGTTCTTCTATGTCAGCCCTGCTGTAGCTGCACCGCCGACGGAACTCACCGCAAATGCCACCTCCAGTATCATCCGCACGGTCTCCTTCGCAATCACCGCGACGTCTAAGTTGTGCTGCCTCGCCCGATGCAAAGCGTCAATCTTCGTTTCGCGCGGTGCCGAGGGATCCATGGCTTTTGTCAGCTGGATCCGGGTTCGGCACATTTGTCTCACATCGGAGAAATCTGGCATAGCTCTGCTCGCCAGTGCCTTCCCTCAAGCAAGCAGCGTACATCGCCACTAGTTGATCGTTCCCCTCCTGTTGCAGCACGCTCACATATGCTTGGAGAATGAGGTTGGCAGCATCGTCCGGAACACTCTGGCCGAGTGCTCGTAGAACGAGGACAAGATGAGCGAAGAAGCGCAGCAGTGGGGAGAGCAGCCTACGAGTCAGAGCTTGCTCTCGAGTGCGTAAGCGCGAGACCTACTGCGGTGTCATAGTCTCCTGGAGCTGCGGTATATTGTCGACCAACTGATCAAGCAGTGCTTCTGTCCTGCCTTGTATGATCATTCGCTGCGCGACGATGTAGGCATCAGCTGCCTCGATTCTATGAATGAGCAACACTCGATGAGACGAACAAGGAACTCGCCGAGCTTGATTTGATCCAGATTTGGCGATGTTCATGAACACTTCGTCCAGCCCTCCGATGGTCTCCTCTCCGTCGTCCTGCCCCAGCGCCACCTCCTCGTCATACCAAAAGCCGCCTACCTCTTTCCGCCGTTGTTCGATAGCACTCTCCATCCGCGCTTGGACGTTTGCCCACACGTGATCCTCCCAGGTTTCGCAAGCGGGCAGGAGAGTCGGCAGATCGGATATCAGCGCTGCGTACAGGTGCCTCTCGGCAGCAAGCAAAGTTGGCTTGGGGTCAGCTGGAGGACTTCAAGGTGTTGCCCATGCTTACATTCCTCGCCAGAGCCCGGCATGCCTTCTTCCACAGATTCCGCGTTTTGTTGCCTTCCAAGCCCCCTGGCGTGCTATCTTGGGCTATGGTCAACGCAGTCGGCCCATGAAGCCCCGAGGGGTTACTCACCAAGACCGCCCATTGTCCATCTCCGCCCACCCATCAAGCTCGCCCCTCGCCATGGCTCTCCGCCTTCATTGCACACCCGGATGGCCTGATCCAGCTCGCCGTGTCTCACGTGGTCCCACAAAGTCTCCATCAGCGGTTTCTGATACGCCAGATCCTCTCCCGCAAGTCCTTGACCCAGAGGATTCCGCAGAGTGAAGTCGGGATCGACAGAACTAGGGGTGTATGTAGGATCTTGCAACATCTTGGCCTTCTCCCGTCTGACTGTTGCGGGCAAGTACCCGTGTCGAGCTTCCAGAGGTGGGGGTATGTTGAGTAATGGACGCGATTGAAGGTGGTCGACGAGGGTCTGACTGTAAGCTGGAGATCCGACTGAATTGTAC
This sequence comes from Papiliotrema flavescens NRRL Y-50378, assembly GCA_000442785.1. Taxonomy (NCBI): domain Eukaryota; kingdom Fungi; phylum Basidiomycota; class Tremellomycetes; order Tremellales; family Rhynchogastremaceae; genus Papiliotrema; species Papiliotrema flavescens. Next base: position 16,716 of record CAUG01000104.1, read on the forward strand.
AGATTCAAACGCACCGCGTACAAGCTCAGCTCTGAAGACTCATTGACGATGATTTGCGTCAAGTCTTCTGGCGGGATATATGGGTCATCGGCGAGTTGTGTTTCCGCTGACGGCGGCTCGAAGCCTTCGCGAGATGTACGATTTCTGGCTGGTCATTATATGTCAGCGGAGGAGCTGAAGTGCTCACTCCATGACGGCCCGGATGAGCTGCCATGTTCGGTGCTCTCGCAACAAAGCCGTGCGCTCCTCGTCGGACATGTGGTCCTCGTCTGTGTCCCAGTCACCTGTGGGCTCCCCGGCGCGGATTCTGGAGTGAGTCCATATCACTGCACAGCAAGGTCAAACCTATGCTCACGTCTGCTCGAGCGAAGCCATGAGCGATACGATGAGGCCTCCCTCCTCGTCGAGAATGACCTGAGGCTGAAGAGGTGTATCCAAGCGAAGCGTTGAAGGGCCTGGGTCTCCATACTTTTGTTGATAGGATGAGACGATGTGTGCGTATGACTCGGAGGGGGACTTGATGACGGTGACCATGATGAGCGTGTGCGTCCCTGTGGACGAGCAAGCTGAAGAGCAATGACTTTGCCGAGAACGTCACTGCCCTCCTCTCTCTGCCTCCCTCACCAACAATTGAAACAGAAGAGACAGTGGACATGTACGCGACGTTTAAAGGGGTGGCCAAATTAAATTCGGCCTCGATGCACACCCCGCTCACTCATCCTTTCCTTTGGTCCTTTTGCCCTCTTGGACAACCACCCTACTTCCTTGTTGTACACTCCACACAAGGTATACCTTACCCTCCTACATCCATCGCTGCCCTCCTGGACTCTGAGCACCATGTCCGAGGAGCCAGAAAACTCGTACGGCCAGCGCCAGTCCTATACGGCCCCGCAGGAGTTGCTTGACGAGCATGCCGCCATGGTCGAAGAGGAACAAATTCCTGACGAGATTGAGGATCAGGCGTACACCAAGCAGGTCGCGTCTCGACAGTCCGACTATCAAAAACGTCGCTTCAACCGTAGTGAGGCGCTGATCGAGGGAGAGGACGACAGCTATGCGGATCGGATGCGGGTAGCCAACTTGGAGAGAGAGGAAGAGCGTATACGGAGGCACAAGGAGCAGATGGAGAAGGACAAGGCGCAGGAAGTGGATATCAAGCAAGATACCGATGACAAGACCCCGCCGAGAGGGGCAGTAGGAGACGAGACTCCGCCTCGAGCAATTGCCGGCGGAGACACGCCGCCCAGGGAGGAGACGGTAAAGCGAAAGAGATGGGATGTGGACGAGACGGAGAAGAAGGAACAGGTCAAGGAGGAGGAGACGACGAAGAAGCGAAGGTCAAGATGGGATCAAACGCCAGACGAGGGTGCGGTGGCGGCGCCGGTGAAGAAGTCGAGATGGGATCAGACGCCCTCTTTGGAAGAATCGGTAGCGTTGGTGGGATCGACGCAGGACGGTACGGGAACGAGCGTGGTCATGGTCGAGGACAAGCGATATGCTCCGATCACCGACGAACAGCTCGACACGCTTCTCCCCGGCAAGGCGGACGGTTACTTCATCGTGCAAGTCCCCGATGACTACCAGCCGGCCCCATCTGTGCGCAAGATGATTCCGCAATCGGCGAACGCGGGCTTTATGGAGCAGAGCGATGAGGACGCGGCCAGGGCACGGGCATCTGTTGGTGGTCTTGCTGGCGCATCGACGGAGCAGACCGAGATCGACGGTATCGGAACGCTCCAATTCCTCAAGAAGGAGGACACCCAGTACTTTGCCAAAGTCCTGGGATCTGATGCGGGAGAGGAATACGACCGACAATTTACGACCGAGGAGCTTAAGGAGCGAAAGATTATGCGACTGTTGTTGAAGATCAAGAACGGCACTCCGCCAGTGCGAAAGTCGGCTTTGCGACAGATTACGGACAATGCTCGAGAATTCGGCGCCGGACCGCTCTTTGACAAGATCTTGCCACTGTTGATGGAGCGCACGCTAGAGGACCAAGAACGACACTTGCTCGTCAAGGTTATCGACCGTGTCCTGTACAAGCTTGACGATCTCGTCCGGCCATACGTGCACAAAATCTTGGTTGTTATCGAACCGCTCTTGATAGACGAGGACTACTACGCCCGAGTCGAAGGACGAGAGATCATCAGTAACTTGGCCAAGGCCGCAGGTCTCGCTCACATGATCTCCACTATGCGTCCGGATATCGACCACGTGGATGAGTACGTGCGAAACACGACCGCTCGAGCCTTTGCCGTCGTCGCATCGGCCCTTGGTATTCCGGCCTTGTTACCTTTCCTGAAAGCAGTCTGTCGATCCAAGAAGTCGTGGCAGGCGCGTCATACCGGTATTCGCATCATCCAGCAAATCGCTATTATGATGGGCTGCGCCGTTCTGCCCCATCTTCGCAACTTGGTCGATGCCATCGCTGCCGGTCTGTCAGACGACCAGCAGAAGGTCCGAACGATGACAGCGTTGTCCCTCGCTGCCCTTGCCGAGTCCTCGGCGCCGTATGGTATCGAGTCATTCGACAACGTTCTCAAGCCCCTGTGGCTCGGCATCCGACAGCACCGAGGTAAAACGCTCGCCGCCTTCATCAAAGCTATCGGATACATCATCCCCCTAATGGACCCCGAGTACGCTGGATACTACGTGCGAGAGTGTATGCCGATTCTCATTCGAGAGTTCCAGACTTCCGACGAGGAGATGCGGAGGATTGTGCTGCAGGTCGTCAAGCAGTGTGCCGGTACGGAGGGTGTCACGCCAACATACATCAAGGAGGAGATCCTTCCCGAATTCTTCCGAGCGTTCTGGGTTCGACGAATGGCGCTGGACAAGCGAAACTACCGCCAACTAGTCGAGACGACGGTGGAGATCGCTCAAAAAGCTGGCGTCGCCGTTATCGTCAATCGGATCTGCAATGATCTGAAAGACGAGAGCGAACCGTTTCGACGTATGGTCATGGAGACGATCAATAAGGTTGTCGCGGCGGTTGGAGCTGCGGACATCGACGAGAGACTCGAAGTCCAACTCATCGACGGTATCATTTTCGCCTTCCAGGAGCAAAAGCTCGAGGACAACATCATGTTGGATGGATTCTCGACGGTGGTCAACGCGCTCGGCGGACGTATCAAGCCGTACCTGCCGCAAATCATCTCGATGATTCTGTGGAGGTTGACGAACAAGTCGGCCAAAGTGCGAATGCTGGCGGCGGATTTGACGACGAAGCTCGCCCCGGTGATCAAGAGCAACGGCGAGGACCAGCTGCTGAACAAGCTTGGTGTCGTCATCTTTGAGCAGCTGGGTGAGGAGTACCCAGATGCGCTTGGAAGGTGAGCGGACGTGATCTGACAAACGACGAGCAACGCTGACAGCAGTCTGATCGCTGCCGAGGGTGCCATCGCCAACGTCGTCGGTATGACGCAAATGAACCCGCCGGTGAAAGACCTCTGTGAGCGTGCACCCCTCAGGTCGATCATGGAAAGCTGACATGCAGTGCCGCGAATGACGCCGATTTTGCGAAACAGGCACGAAAAGGTTCAGGAGGCCACCATCAACCTGATCGGTCGTATCGGTGAGTGCGAACGCCGATTCAGGCATAGCGAGCTGACCCGCAGCCGATCGCGGAGCCGAGTTCGTTCCGGCGAAGGAATGGATGCGAATCTGTTTTGAGCTCCTCGACTTGCTGAAGGCACACAAGAAGGCTATTCGTCGAGCTGCCGTCAACTCATTTGGTTATATCGCCAAAGCGATTGGGCCTCAGGATGTCCTGTCCGTTCTGCTCACGAACCTGAAGGTGCAGGAGCGTCAATCTCGAGTGTGTTCGACCGTCGCGATCGCCATCGTTGCGGAGACGTGTGGGCCGTTCACGTGTATTCCCGCCATTCTGAACGAGTACCGCACGCCGGAGCTTAATGTTCGGAACGGTTGTCTGAAAGCCCTCGCCTGGGTCTTTGAGTACGTCGGTGAGATGGCCAAGGACTACATCAACTCGGTGGTCGGAATCCTTGACGACGCCCTCACTGATCGAGACCACGTCCACCGACAAACGGCAGCGGTCATGGTCAAGCACTTGGCGATCGGCGTAGCGGGCCTCGGACACGAGGATGCTCTGAACCACATGCTCAACCTGGTCTGGCCGAACATCTTCGAGACCAGTCCACACGTGATTGGAGGCATGATGGACGCGATTGAAGCGATGCGTTTGGGTCTGGGATCAGGACCGGTGTTGAGTTATGTCCTGCAAGGCCTGTTCCACCCGGCCCGGAGGGTGCGAGAGGTGTATTGGCGTGTATTCAGTAAGTCGGCAGGCTGATGGTCGATCGGCGGATCAGTGCTGACTTCCAGACACGCTTGTGCTCGGCTCAGCCGATGCGATGGTGCCCTTCTACCCCAATTTGGGCTCGGACTCGGATCTCAAGGCAGGTCAGGATTACACGAGGCATCACCTGATGATGTCGATCTAGGCGGTGTTACGAAGAGGCGGTGCTAGGAAGAGGTAGACAACCAGTATAGGTATAACGGCACGCATGTATGATGTCAAGAGCGCACTGCTTGCAAAGTGCGAATGGTCCGGCAAGTCGTGGAGGTGCATGGTAGATATACAGGCATGCGAAGAGATCCAGCTCCACGATAGTCCATGTTTCAAAATGGGTTGGTAGCCCTTTGTCCCGAAGGTCAGAGACTGAGGTAGTATTGGCCCATCGCGTTCGGCTAACATTAGCGTCTTGCGCGCAGTTCTCGTCACCCACCGTTCCGTCGGTGTTTTCCAAGCCGTTGGTGTTTCCTCCGGATGCACTGTCGGGGAAAGCTCCGAACCACGCCCATCGTTCGACAATGGACGACCCCTCGCCCTCGAACCAGCCGATGGCGGTCTTCATGAACGCCTTGACCTGGTCCTCGGTGCAGACTTGGCCGGTCGAATAGTCGTGGCAGGCGGTCTGGTCGTTCAGAACAAGTCTACCCTTGTTAAGTGGACCTACCTCAGTGAGCCAGAGAGGCTTGTTGTATCGCGCGTGGAAGTCCTGATCGTGAGTGTCTCTGCGGCATGAGCAAAACATGTCGACGGACCTTGGCGTAGGTGATGAGCTCGTCCGCGTTGAGGCCGTAGAAGTGGAACGGCACAAAGTCGTACTTGCATTTCCCGTCGCAAGCGGCGACCCAGTCCTGCGGTCAGCCGAGCCTGCGAGAGGTACGATATCGAGCTCGTGAGAGCAGGTGACTCACGTCCATCCACTGAGTGCTGCCCCGCGCCACAGCTGGGCTTCCGATCTTGTAGTCACCGCCGAGGTTGTTGACCCATTCGATGTGCTGCTGCGCAGCGACATCGGCGGCGATGCCGGAGCCACCAACAGCCGAGGTCATATCAGCTGTGTGTCAGCCGAGCCTCACAGGCAAGCTCCATCGTCTTACGCTCGTTGAAGGACAGGACATGGGTCACGCCGGCGGGCCAGGCCGCTCCCTTGGTCTGCACCCCCGCCACGTCGCCTGATCCCCAGACCTGTGGCACCCACTCGAGGCCGTCGGTGCCGGTCAAGGGCGTCGCCGCCCAACCAGTGTACCACCCTACGCTGCCTCCCAAGAAGCCCGAGAAGGACTTGACCGAGTCCTCGTTGATCGCGAGGCCCGCTCGTTTCGAGCCGGCACTAGCGCCGCTGCTCGTCGACGCAGCGGCAGCACCGGCCGTGGCAGATGAGGTAGCGGAGGAGCTGGTCTGCGAGGTCACCGTGGGCACCGCGACATTGTTGTTGGCGTCGAGGGTTGTGGTGGGCGCAGCGCTGTTTGCGGGCTCGCCAGCGGGAGGCGCAGGGTTGGCCAATGACGAGTCCGCTGGGGCGGCGTCGGATGCAGAAGGCCCCGAGGCGGTTGATAGGGCCACAGTCGGCTCAGCCGAAAGTGTCCCACCAGTCGGTGCGGGCGGCCTGGCGGTGCGAGATCGCCAGCCTCCTCGACTCCCGCGTCCGGGGCCTTGAGCCCAAGCTGCGACCGCACTGAGCGAGGTGGACTGCGCCTCGGCGACGTTAGTGGTCTGAATGGCTATGTCGTTACCGACGGCGTCGGAGGCGGGGCCCGCGCCCGGGCGTCGGTGGCATTGGCGCTTAGCCGGAGCGGCTTGAACCGCGAGGCTCGCCAGGAGCCCAAACAGGAGGTAGGTGTTCATCTTGAATGTGATGTGATTTCTGTGGATCTGTGGAACTGAGAAAGAGCGTGGGTGCGTAAAGACCGTCAAGGTGCTGGCAGTGGAGTGGACCGAATAAGAGTGTGCGGGCAGAGCGAGCGATGGTTGGGCATCAAGATGTGTTCATTCATGGGTCAAATACCTTTCGAGCGGATCCGCTCATCACAGACAGGAGAATGAGGGGTCCTGCTGTCGCACGGATATGACCAAGGGGGTGATGGGTCAAGTTTGAAGCTTCACCTTTGTTGGTCGTCACGCCTGGAGGTCCGGCACATGACGCCGTACGAGTGATACGTTTCGGCAGGGGGCGGATCAGGGGTGATTGACGATGCTTGAAAGGACCGCCGATGGAAGTGGGCCAGAACTTGAAGACCATCGCACGGTGCATATCGCATAAGCCAAGCATAGCACCGGAAGAGCACGATCGTCCAGGTGAGAGCCGGAAAGGACGAGTGACAAGTAGGTAAAAGGGAGATGGAACGCGAAGATCGAGGCACGGCGTTTCAACTTGGACGCGTTTCGGGGTCCTGTCTATGTCCCGGTCACGGTGCATCGTGCATCGCGCAGGAGATAGCGCGAGAAGCCTGACAGACATACCCAGGTCATGCGTATCGTGTGGATTTTGCGGCCACCCTAGGTCGCATGCATGCGCTCAGTTGCGACCGATCGGTGCTCGAGGGCGTGACCGCCCGCAACCAAGCTTGACCCGCTAAGTCGGCGATGGCCGCCAGTCGGCCGCGGCGATCAGATATTTTGAGGTAAGAATCGTCAACCGGTCTTCTCATCACCCTTACCACAAAACAGCCCTCCCGGACACATCCGCGATGCCCCCACCTCGACCCAAGACAGTCAGTGCTCCAGTCCCTCAGGGAAAGAAGAAGACCTTCGACGATGATGGGGACGACGTCGAAATGGACTTGCACGCGGGGAGCTCGAGCTCGGGCCCAAGCCGTCCGCGACCTCAGCCGTCCCAGGTGCAACAGGACAGTGACGACGACTCGGACAGCGACGATGCGCCAGAAGCAGTCGGCATGTCTGCCGGCAAGCGTGACGCTCTGCGAGATCTCGAGGAGGCAAAGAAGTGAGCTTGTGATTCCGATTCGCGTCTGGTGCGGCGCTAATCATAGGCTGGCACAAGCCAAGAAAAATGCTGCGAAGTTGAGAAATCAGAAGATTGCGGAGGCGCGACAGAGGGAAGCGGAGGCGGCGGTAGATGCTAAGGCTCGAGTCTCCAACAGCAAGAAGCGGAAGAACGAGAGCGAGGATGAGGTCCGCAATGAACACGAGGACGAGGAGACGAGGCGGCTACGAGCCAGGATGGAGAGGGCGATGGATGAGGGCGAAGGCGACTCGGAGCTGGGAGACGAAAGCGTAGACGACTTGGTTGATGAGTCCGACGATGACGACGATATGGAGTCCTTCCATACCGACACGGACGGCGACGACGTGGAAGAGGGTGACGAGGACGAGGACGAGGACGAGGACGAGGACGACGATGAGGACGGCGAGGACGACGATGAGGACGGCGAGGACGACGAGGGGGATTCGGACGACGAGTCAGAAACGCTTGAAGAAGGTCCCATTGACAACGCGACACGCCTCATGCGCGAGCGAATGCAGGCTGCAATGGAAGCGGCAGAGCGACGGGCGGGTATTGTACATCCCGCTAAACCCGCGAAGACAGCCAAGGCGACCAAGACCGCATCGACTGAAAAGTCGGCCTCTGCGAAGTTCGATTCGAGGGGCACCGCGGCGCCATCAGCAGTCGACGATGTGGCCGCTTGGGACATGTCCGCCGGAGTCGGTGGTGCGCAGCCCCTGTCTGCCGCCGCGCTGCAGCGGGCCGAGGAGGAGGCCCAGGAGTCGCGCCGCCGGAAAAAGGAGAAGGCGCGACTTGCCGAGGAGAAGCGCAAAGCCGAGGAGAAGGGTGCGGGTCGGACGAAGCGGAGAAAGGTGGTCGAGGCCACAAGCCGCAATCTCGGGTGAGCAGCACGCTTTGGGTCTCTACAGGTCGCTGACCACAGAAGCGGACGAGTGGCCAAACTGCTGCAGCCCACCCTCGATCCCTCGGCAGGGGGTCTGCCCCCTATCGTTGACGCAGGTCGGAAACATAAGGGACAAGCAGCGGGTCAGGCGTCGCAGAAGAAGTTCATGAGGCACGCTATGAAGTCAAGCGGCTTAATTCCGAACAAAGCGGCGACCGACGCTAGGAGGAAGCCTGTTGGGCTGGAGGGGAGGTATTGAGTATGCCATGGAACATCATCAAACGCATCAATGTGACATTCCCGGCGTGACTATGCATACATGTACAAGGAATGTTCAATGATTGTCCTAGGGACCCTTGACCGCCTTTGGTGTGAGAAGTCCTTGGTCTGCGTCTCGTTCCAAGGCAGCTTGGACCGCTTCCACCGCGCTGAGAGTGGGCTTTGTCGTCTGCGAAGCATTGGCTCCTTCCTGCTTCGCCTCCGCCGGCACGTGCTTGGAGACATCGCCGAAATAGTCTCGTGCAGGCGGTGCCCGGGGCTCGTCCGGGTTTGTTGGGACAGCGTCCGCTGCCCCTACTGAGCCCACCCGTTTGCGCGATGGCTTGGCTCGGTGGGTGTCGACCGCCGCAATGGGAAGTGGATATCTCTCCTCGTGACAGCCGTACGCCATGGGCGTGATCTTGATTAGTGTGTGCAGCGGGATCTTGATGTAAGGCAGTTCTTCCTGTGGCAGAGCCAAGAAGTATGCGTAAAGACTTCGTAAGATAGCCTGAAATGTCAGCGCAGCTTATATGGCGGGACGAAGGTACCGACCTGGTGACCGATGATAAGAATATTTTCCTGCCTTTCCAGCTCCATGATGACGGGTTCTAGCCGGACAACCACATCGCGATACGATTCGCCTCCGCGGTATCGGTAGTTGAACTTATCCTCGTCTCGCGACTCGTAATCCTCGGGATACTTTTGCTGTACAGGTCAGTCAAGGCACTCGACAGTGAGTGAGGGAGACACACTTCGATTTCCTCGTACGTCATGCCATCACACACACCCGCATCAAGCTCATCTAGCGATTTCCAAGTCTTCTTCTCGAACGGCAAGAACGATCCTGTCTGTTGTGTTCGTTGAAGCGTCGAAGTCCACACCTGGATTCATCAGGGACTGCAGGGGCGATGGGCCCGCTTGGCTCACCTCAAGAGGCCCCTCGCCAATATTCTTCTTTATAAGCTCGGGGAGAGCCTTGGCATACTGCCAGCCTCGCGGCGACAGATCGGAATCGCCACCGATTTTGCCTTCCACGTTGTACATGCTCTCGCCATGCTGCCCGTCAGATCTGCTGTGATGCTGACAGTGGTCGACGTACCCTTGAGAGGTAGATGCTCCGTGGCTTGAGATGCAGGTTCATTAGGTAGAACGCGATTCGACTTTGCAGATATCCCTGTATCCGGTTGATGGTAACCGTTTGTCCGACATTGATGATTCGGCAGAAGCTGAGGCTCGGCTCGGTGATCGTCTGATAGACCCGTTCATATGCGTCGATGCGGCGTCGGAAATCCCGTTCGGCTTCTTCACGCGACATGCCCTTATAGTCCGGGTCTCCAGATTGTACTTTGAGTGCAATGTTGGCCGCGATGACGGCGGGATCGTCGCAGCGCGACTCCAAGTACAGCAACTGGAGACTGGGTTCGCGGGCGATCCGTTCCCGAATCTTTTCTCTGACTATGAGCAACACGTCAAGGTGAGCTCCTAAGCGCAATCATACCTGCGCTCAAATGTACTGTTGGTGGCGTCTGACGGTAAGCACGTGTTCAACAGCACAGCTTGCAAGACGACTCACCCATGATACCAACGTTTCCTTCCGCTTTCAGCCAAGAGATCAGGCTCTCAAGACTCTCCTCTGCTAGCTTTTCTCGGGCAAGATTACCGGCTTCGTTGGAGTGACTGAAGTAGGTTGCTGAGTGATCCGCTTTGTCTCGTCCCCTGTCAAGCTTAGTGCAGCACGACGCCCACAGCAGGTCGTCACTCACGCTTGCACATCTGACCGCGCCTTAAATCGACGAAGCTGCCCGACGTTGAAAACCTCGACATTGTACTCGAGCCACTGCTTGTGAGTGACGGTCGCCATGCCTACGAAAGCTGCGCTCACCCTGAGATATCGCATGAGTCTGTTACTCAAGTACGATTTCCCTCGAGCCGGCAGTCCGACCATGGCCACTACAATCTTCGCCTCGGAATAGTCAGGCTTCTCGACTGCATGTCAGCGGGACCCTTGTAGACGCAGAGGTTCACGTGCCGACTGCTCCGATACCGGATACTGAGGCGGCCCGGGTGGGTATCTGAGCATTCTGCCTAATGACCCTCGTGCTTTCGTCCAGCGTCTTCAGCCTAAACATCAGCTGTTGTCTGCAGTGCAATTGCCGGCGAAGCACTCACAAACCGGTCTGAGCGCCGAAATGAGGCGTTCCGGGGACACTCGTCGCACCTGGTGGTGGCGCTGTTACTGGCCCTCCTCCTGATCGCGCGTCTTGAACTGCCTGTACAATTCTATCCGATGTAGGTAGTCCGATGGGATTCGGGCTCGAAGCTCCCGAAGCGACGGGAGAAGTATGCGCCGTCGTAGACGGGGTCTTCTGTCGCAGATTATCCAGCTTGGAGATAGCTTCCGCTAGTACCGCTGGCTCTACAGGTGCCTGCTCGCCGAAATCGACGGTGTTGTTCTGGTTTGCCGGGGGTGGAAGTGTGGTTGGTGTGATTTCCGTCATGAGCGAATTCGGCCCCAAAGGTCTAAGCGGTGGTGATCTCGTTTTGTGGGCCTTTGCGGGGGCCGATGGAGGTGGCATACTCATGGTGGAGTGAGATGTGAAGATGAAAGCGGGTCAAGGTGGATGTGAGCGCAACGTGCGGCAGCTCATTCACATGGATAGGATGGACGGCTTCGTTCCCGGCTTGGCTCGCTCAGCTCGGCACTCGCTGCGACCGGCCCCGGCCTTTGCGAGCCAGGCTAAAAGTGAGCCTGACACCTCGAGGCCGGTCACGTGTCAGTCCCGTCCGTCCCCGCTGGCTGTTTTGTTGACCGGTACCCGGTCAAAGCCGGTTGACCGGACTGGATGATGATGAACTCTGCTGCAACCAACGCTGAACTCGACTTGCTAACTGTTGCTCAGGCGCAGTCCTCGCCATGTCCGCATACTATGGCGACAAGTCGTCGCAGATCCCATCCTGGGATGCGCTTGATGCCGATGATGATCAGGATATCGTAGATAACTCGGAAGTTGGTGACCAATCGATGCAAGCATTCTGGGCCCTGCTTACGACAGTATGCCTACGCAGCGCGAGATCATGTCCTCTTCTGTATCGACGCCTCCCGCTCGATGCAGACGCCTCGACCGGACACTAGCAACGAAGGTGGACTCGTTCGCGGCAAGTCCGCCCTCCAACAGGTCTTGGAGGCTGTGGCCGACCTGGAACGCAAAAAGGTCATTACTGGCCCAGCCGATAGTGTCGGGGTCATGCTGTGGAATGTGGACGTGAGTACGAATATACTCGAAACGTGCTGCACTGAGTTCAGTCTTCCAAAATCAAATCGGTCTCCAATGGTAATTACAAACCTGGAACCATGGTCTATCAGCCGCTGCGAACGATAAACGCCGAGGAGATGAAGAAGGTCATCAAGCTGGTCGAGGCCGCTCAGGACCAGTATCAAGCCCAAGAAGAAGATGAGGATAAGGTAACGACTCAGCCTCAGGCCATTTCTGAGGCGTTTCCGGCGGCAGACGAAACGTCGGAGCTCAACATCGCCGACGTCTTGGTTACTTGCAACTTTCTCTTCCGCGATGCGTGAGTTATCAGGTGCTTGGTATGAGCTTTGGGCGCTAATGGCAGTGGAACAAAGCTAGCTGGCAACAAGCGCGTCTTCATGATCTCTGATAACGACGAGCCAAATGGCAGTTCATCGACTCGCGATCCCGCTCGCACCGTATACGGTGTGCGTACACATGGTTCACGGGAGCCCCTGCTTACTGGGCAGGATCTTTTGACATACGGCATCACTATCAACACTTTCTTCATTGATACGCCAGAACGTCGCTTCAACCCGACTCTCTATTGGAATGTGAGTCTTTGAGCAACCAATACGAGTCAGCTTTGACCGCCAGGACATCCTTGGGCGTGAGGCGGATCAGGATGCGCCAAATGAGGACGACGCAGAACCTGAAGGTCTGGACAAGCTCGCCGACCTCCTCACCGACCTTGCAATTCGTAATGCTCCGAAACGGGTACAATTCTCGATCCCTCTGCGTTTCGGCGGCAAAGACGGGGACATCGAGATCGGAGTCGCTGGGTAGGTGAAGCACAGTGACCCTTGCTGATAGCAGATACTCGCTTGTGTCAGAGCAGGGCAAAGGCGTCCAGAAATACGTGCGAATGAGAGGTCAGGTGGTGGAGGAGGTAGCCGTCAAGACCGAGTATACTTCAGCCGTACGTCACCTCGCGGCTCTTATTCAGTATGTCTGACCGGGCAGGAAACGGGGGCGACTTTGCGTGAGGATGAGATAGGGCGAGCATTCCAATTTGGCCACGAATCGACCATCCGTAACGTCTTGGAACCAAATTGGTGGGAGACCTCGGACGTGGCGCGAAGACAGGAGCTGGCGGACGAAGTGGTCCGGCAGGAGCAAGATCGTCGGAGACGAATCGAATCCGGAGAAGAAGAGGAACAAGATGTCAAGGAGGTGAAGCCCAGGTCGGAGCCGGAGCGTATAACGGCCAGGACGAGGGTGAGCGAGGATTGACGAAGCAAAGACTCACAGCAGCTGCAATTCACTGCTGAAGAGATCGCCCAATTTAAGTCGATGGGCCTTTCTCCGCGTGAGCCAGCTCCGTCCTCCCGCATCGAAGCTCACAAGAAGAAATCAAGGTCATCGGCTTCCAATCACCGGACAACCTGGCTATCGAAGACAATATCAAGCACTCCTACTTTATCTACCCAGATGAAGACGTGAGTGGTCTGGTCAAACGATTGCTGATCAACAGGCGTACACTGGTAGCACGCGGACTTTCGCGTCATTGCTGAAGTCGTGCTTGAAAAAGCGCCGGCACGCCTTAGCGATCTGTCGCTTCAGATCCAACAGTATGCCGGAGATGGCTGTCCTCGTTCCGCAGGAGGAGGTGATCTCCGAGGGCGGCGGACAAGATATGCCACCCGGTTTCCACGTTATTGTCTTACCTTTTGTCGACGACATTCGAGCACCGCCGAAAGCCATGACGGAAAATCTCCTCGGTGTGTTGAATCGGAGTTGTCGTCCCGGTTCAGTCGTTGATCAGCAGCCAACGAAGATCAGACCAAGCTCATGGCCAACATCGTTAAACGACTTCGGAGCAAGGCAGGCAAATACAGGTCGGAAGTGTACCCTAATCCAGGTAAGCGAGGATTTGCGACTCGCGCTGAGCATCAGCGTTGCAATACCATTACGCCCAACTCCAAGCACTCGCGTTCGAGGAGGACTTTGATTTGGCTCAGCGCATCGACGACATCGACAAGACATATCCGAAGTATCACGGCATGCATCGCGCGGCGGGTGAACTGATGAAGAAATGGAACGAGGTGATTGATGAAGATTCTCGGGCAACGATGCCAGTAACGAAGGGCGGGTATAAACGGCCGATACAAGATGTGAGTCAGTGTTCACAGTGAGTCGCTGATCCTCAGATTGACGAGACGGATTTGGCAGACGTGAAAGGCATGTGGGAGCAGGACAAGATGAAGACGGTGAGTGTTGTACGTGTCGTGATGACTGACGGCCAGCTCAAAGTCGCCGAACTGAGAGAATATATCAAGTATCACCGTGAGTTGAGCGTCTGGAATGTTGACAGATTGGAGCATGTCGGGGGCATCGCTCAGGACCTCGAACCAGAATCGGATGGCTGCTGACAGGCAGAAATCCCATCTGCCGGCTTATCCAGAAAAGATGACCTGATTACGGTCGTTGCTGATTGGTTAGAAAAGGGAGGCGGGACTGGGAAGAAGTCGAAGACGTGAGAGGCTATACTCCGAAGACAGCAACGAATATGACGCTCCAACACGATACATTGCAATGACTTCTGAGCTTGACTGTACTTTTTTGCTCCTCGCAAACATGACTCGCCTAAACATCGGCGTTGTGCTCGAGGATCTCGACCCAATAATTGTCCGGGTCGTAGATGAACGCAATGTTCCTCATCCTTCCCTCCTCTGGTCGCTTCTTGAACTTGACGCCGAGGTCGTCGAAGCGTTTGCACGCGGCGTCGAGGTTGTCGACAGAGATGCAGATGTGTCCGAATCCCCGTCCGGGCTCCTCATTTCCGTTGGCGTAGCCCTTGAAGCTAGAGTCCGATTCTGTTATCAGCCGGGCGATAATGCGTCCGAGGTGCCCTCGGCATGCGTACCTGTGCCATGATTCCAGCACAGCTCCAAGATGCCCTCTCGGTTCTTGAACGCGTTCTTCTTCTCCTCGTCGGTCTTGACGTCCTCCGGGAAGCCGTTCGGGAAGGCCAGGAAGAAGTTGGTGAAGTCGCTACCGCCGCTCTCGTAGAATTTCTGTAGGGTCAACACCCGCAGGTGGTTATGGCACAGGAATCCAGCTCACCTCCATGCCGAGAACCTTTTCGTACCACCTGGATGTGAGCTTTGAGATGTACCCGGGTTGTGCCGACGCACGGGATCGAGACCTTTGGGTCCTTGATCCGGAACATGGTGTGGTTGAACTGCGTGTAAGCGGGGATACGCAACCGCCGAGCCAGTGCGAAGACAGTTCACGCACCTTGTAAGTCGCCGTATTCGTGGACGCCATTCTGATGGTAGACAATGAGGTTGATCGGTTTGCGAATCGAGTGAGCAGCGAAGAGATGGAAGATGACATCGATGAAGCGGTCGATACGGAGGATGCCATCCGTTTGACCGGGTTGGTTCTCGAATCGCCGGATGGGTAACAGCGATGACGCACCTCGACACTCGGCACCGCAACGCCTATCAATTGGCCGGTGAACGCGATTAGGCGCGCGCGTCTGATTGCACCTAAATGTGCTTATCGGCATCTCCCGGTGCACGCTTCGGCCGTCCGGTAGTCGGCTGTACGCCGCGGGCTGGCTGCGATGCCGTAAATACGAATGCACCGCCTCCGGATCGCCAGTCAAGCTATCGAGTCACCCGGCTGTCACAATGTCTGTCTCCTTTGATGCACGTGCAGCTACTCGTAGCAAAAGTCGGTCATGTCTGGATCTCCCCCTTTGCACTTTCACACTCAGGTACAGCTCCCCATAGTATGAGTACAGTCGCGACCATGCCCCAGCGGCCACGGTCCTCCTCGCCAGCCGACGAGCTCGATGATATTGAGCTCAACACCATTCCCAGCGTTGTCAGCCGCGAGGCAGGCGAGCGGGATCCGCTCTTGCTTCGCTCAAAGATTGTCAGTGACGTCGATCTGGATGGCCTGAAACAGTACGTTTCCCATACAACCAGTGTGTACAAAAGCACTACAACTCATTGCGCAGGCGAAAGAGAGGAAAGAGGATCGCCAAGTTCTATACCGCCCAGAACGAGCAGATCTCGGATCTCCTAAAGCCACTCTCTACCTTGTCCGCTGAAGGAGAACAGGACGCGAAAGACAATGCCTTCAGTGTCAAGCTCGCAGTGAATCTAAGCTTCGGTTGCAACTGCGTGCTAGCTGTGGTCCAGCTATACGCGGCCATTGCCAGCGGCTCATTGGCGCTTTTTGCAACCTGCGTGGATGCCGGTCAGTACAGGAGTCTCAGAGACACCTCTCGATGCGCTGACCTCCAGTCTGTTAGTGTCGCGTCTTCTGAGACCTGCAGGGCCCTCGGCTGACCTCAGTCGACCCTCTTGCCAACTTCATTCTCTGGCTGGCGCACCGAATGTCTGCCCGAGCCGAGGAAAAGAAATGGCCAGCCCGGGGCTCGCGATTTGAGACCAGTAAGCCTCGATGTCGAACATATGGTATTCCTTCGCTCACTTTGTAGTGTGAGTGCTATCGCAGACCAGGTTGTGACTGCTTCTGACTCGTCCCCGTAGTGGCAACATCAGTAAGTGGCATACCCCTTCGCATTGTCGCTTGCTCATTGACAGTCTTTGCCAGCGTCATGACATCCGTCAACGTCATCCTTATTGTAAGCGCTTCGATCTGCGGCTCGGTGTCACACGTTGATATGCAGGTCCAATCTATCCAGGAGTTCGTCACGCACAAGGGCGACGACGTGAACAACCTACACCTGCCGTCCATTATTGCTGTCTGTGTCGCGCTGGGTGAGTTCCGCCTCATATGCTGAGCGTGATTGACCCCATAGCAACGAAATTCGCCTTGTTCATGTACTGCTTCGCCATTCGGCACAAGAGCTCTCAAGTCCACGTGCTGTGGGAAGACCACCGGAATGACCTGTTCACGTGAGTGGATATGCACTACTTGAACTGTTTTCACGGTAGAAACAGCTTTGGTCTTCTCACCTCTGCGGGAGGGTCCAAGCTGAGGTGGTGGGTGAGTTGGCCGCCCGTTTTCATGCAAAGTCACCCTGACGCTGCAGATTGATCCACTTGGAGCCTCGATCATCGCAATCTGCATCATCATTGTATGGTGTCGTACAGCTTATGGTAAGGCGTTCTAGTCGGTTGCGGTCGCCTGACCGGCAGAGCAATTCACCCATCTCGCTGGCATCGCTGCGCCGACCGAGTACCAAAACCTAGTCACGTACAAGGCAAGGCCTAGACGCTCATCAAAGGCTGAAATCAGGCAATGACGTTCTCGGACGAGATCCTCAAGGTCGACACGTGCCGAGTATATCACTCTGGACCGCAATACTTCGTGGAGATCGACATCGTCCTGCCTCCTCGAATGCCGTTGTGGCACGCTCACGACATCGCCCAGGACTTGCAGGACCAGGTCGAGGCGCTTCCTGATGTGGATCGGTGCTTTGTCCACGTCGATCACGAAGTTTCACACAAGCCGGTATGTCCCAGGACTGGAGGAGGATCATCTGACGCACAGGAACATCGCAAGAAGCAGTAGCCGCTCTTTGTATCTGGGGCACACAGAATCGACAAGTTTGAACACCAACACCCAGAGACTCGCCTGCAGCATTGATCATACCCCCAGAAATGCGTTCCGGAAGCCCCTTCATGCATACATGCGACTCATGGTCTCGCGCGTATGCACTATATGTTCGGTCGCATAGATCTGAGCCGAATGTCGTGGGACGTCTCAGATGTATCGTCCGGCCAGATCCTCAGGTACGCATTCGACGAGCTGTGAACACAGCACGTACGCACCGTGCCTCTGGCAGCCATGATTTCGACGCGCATGCGGAAAAGGCTTGTGTTTATGGCGGAACAGTCTGTTCCGCTCAGAACATTCGCGACGAGTGCTCACATGCATCGGGTTGAGCGTTCAAGCTCGCTGATGCCAGACTCTCACTCTGTTCAAGACCCCGTTCCGTCTCGGCGATATCGTGTGCGCGTTGACATTTCAGCTTAATGTCCATGCTACCTATCACTGTATGGTCCAGTACCCAGGTCTCCTATGCTCAAGCAAGAACACAATCAAAGGCAAGAGGGAGCACGATGTGAGAGGTCCGCCACTCCCGAAGTGGCGAGATCGGCCAACGGCCATCGGCCGGCGGCCCATGCCGCGCGAGCTGACCGGCTTTAGACTGACCGGCTGGAAACAGTCGATACTCACTATCCATCCACTGTAGATGCTGGGGTCCAGGAAGGATGATTCTCAGTCCCCTGGACGCGTCGTGATCATTGGCGTGGGGTAAGTACATATGCACTGATCGTGCTGATGGGTCCAGAGGGGCAAGCTGCAGCGGTAAAACGATTCTCGCCAAACATCTGCGATCGGTCCTACCTGGCAGCCTCTTAGTTCACCAGGACGACTTCGCACCGGTGAGCCCTGCATGATAAGGAATCATCTCTACCCGCTGACCCAAGCCCGAGGAACAGCTGCCATTCTCTGCGGACGAGCCTCGAGTTCGAGACTGGGACGACCCCGAGACTGCGATACTCTGGCCTGAGCTCCGCGACACGATAGCGCACATACGAGAATATGGGACGTTCCCCGACGACTATAGCTCGCACGATCATCTCAATGAGCAGGTAGAGGTCTCAGTAGATCCCGACACCAAGGTCGAATGGAAGTCCCGCTTGCAGCAAGAAGGCATCACCTGGATTATCGTGGACGGATTCGTGCTCTACTGGGACGAGGTGAGTGGTTCAAATATCGCCTTCACTGATGACAGACCATCTCCAAGGACCTCGACGTCAGAATACTGCTGAGAGTTCCTCGTAAAGTGCTGAAAAAGAGGCGGGAAGAACGGCAGACATATGTGACTCAGAGTAGGTGCAACTCTGGTATTCAGACTCGGCCTGACTTCTGACCTTGCAGCCGGAGATGTCTGGTCAGATCCCCCTGATTATTTCCCTCGTATCGTGTGGCCTGCGTACGTCAAAGCGCACGAGCGCCTGTTTGAGAATGGCGATGTGGAAGAAGGGGCACCGCTGGCACCGCTCGAGCTGGTGGAGCCTGTAGACGGCGATATGACTGCCGCTTTTGCAGCGGCGTGCGAGAGGATTCTGGCCTACGTACAATCCACAGGCTCATGAGAGGGCCGTGTGTCTTGTTCAGATTTATCTATGCATCCATGACGACGATCGTCGCCCACCTTGAGCAAAGTATTGTTGTGATCTTATCCGCTTGCAAGGCAATCTCCCCCCACTCGGCCTGTGGCCCGTACCTACCCAGCTGCCCAAATTGGTCTGTAGTCAGACCCGCTCCAGGCTTGAATGACTTACTGCTTCCTCGGCTGAGCACTCTGGTACCCGTCACCACTACTTCGAAATCCGATCCCAAGCCTAACAAGCGGACATCGTCATCAAGCTCCAGCGGTGTCGGCTCCTTCTCTCTGGCGTCCAGCACATACGCATCACCAGCATCTGTGACGATGCCTAATCGGTTCCGGCGGCCTGGTATGACCTCGAAGTCGGAGCCTTCGGTCGCTTCGATAAGCCTCAAGCAGTCCTCGTCGATCTCGAAGAGATGAGAGTCGGTCGCTGCGAAGCACCGAGACTCGAGAGCGAAGAGCCGAATCGGTTTCGTCAGGGTCGGATGGGTGATCTTGAAGTTGTGCGGCCCAGAGACCGCAGACTCGAAGGAGCCGTAGCGGTAGATTGCGCCCGACTCTGCCGTGAAGACTCTGCCCAGTCCGTCCACTGCAACGTCCGCCCAGGTACTGCTAGACACTCCACCCTGCATATTGTACAAGCGTCCATCTTGGCCGAGAAATCCTTCGATGTCGTCGTGCCCCACGATGTTAAGTGAAGTGTGAAGCTGAAGAGCTGCGTCGAGGCGTTCAGGTACGTTTCCCCAATATTGGAGGCCCGACGAGGCTGTACTGTCAGCTCCTTCGGGTCAAAAGCTGTGATCAGTCGACGTACTTTGGATGATGGTGCTAGTCCAGGTATGCCACAGCACATTCGCGCCGTCTATCAGATGCGTGACATGGGTCGGCTCTCCGATGAATGTGTCCGAGCCGACATCGCTGTCGCTTGATCTGAGGACACCAGTAGCGTTGTTCCCAAAAGCCAAAACTTGGCTCATGCAGAGGGGAGACTGCGTAGGTGATGGAGAGATGTTCAGCGTAGACGCGGACAGGAGGAGAAGAGGCCATATGCATGGCGTGGAGCGCACACGAGCAGGTCAACAGGGTGAGAGCGGGGCCCCAATGACTCGGAGGCGTTGCGAGATGTGAGCGGGTGGGTAATTGACTTTAGGCTCTGCGCGTCGCGTTCATCACCATCGCTCACATCGTCTTCGGTGTTGATCAATACACCTCTTTCACTTCCTCTTGCTGTCAGCCAGCTTGGGAGCCATGTCGTCGGGCACTGCGACTCCTCCGACCAGCATCGCTCTGCCCGCTCGCCCAAACCCAGCAGACGTATTTGATACCTCGTTTACCACCGCAACTGATGATTCGCCAAGCCAGTCCCCTTCACACCCCTGGCAGAGGTCGAACCGTCGCCGCTCGATCCGACCCTCTTTCTCCACCGTAGGACGAGGCACAAGAAGAGGCAGCGTGCCAGAAGATGACGGTCCGAAGCTTCCAACTTTGGTGCCTGGCATCCGACCTGCATACTCGACCCCTCTGCCGATGCTTCCGATGATCGTCCTCTGCATAGTAAGCGGACATGGAGAGACCAAGACACACGCTGATTGCAGGCGATGGTGTCGGAGCTACTCGCTGCGAATTTGTGCACCCCATTTCTACTCAAGATGGTCGAGGGTGAGCTGCACATCATTAGCCAGCACCGCTAATCTGCCAGGGTTCTTCGATGCCGCCGGGCACGAGAAGAACAGTGAGACGGAAGCCGCAGTTGGACTGTGGACAGGCAACTTGGTGTCTGTCTTCTTCATCACGCAGTTCTTCACTTCTCTGCTTTGGAGCAGCATCGCAGATCGGCATGGTCGTCGAGCCGTCTTGGTGGCCAGTATGGCGGTGCGTCCCAAGCGAGAGCCATTGCCATCAGCTGATGAAACAGGGAAGCGCCATCGCCCTCATCATCTTCGGCACCTCGGAATCGGTGAGCCACGCTGCCGTCCTGTCAAGATCGCCGCTGATGGTAGCTCCCAGAGGCTATCTGCGTGCGGCTGGTGCAAGGCATATTTGGCGGAGCTGTCGGAGTGGTGCGTGATACCTGTTTCTGTGCATTCCCTACATCGTGCTTACGATCAGTTCCGAGGATCGATCCGAGACATCACTGGTGCGTTCGCTTGCGCTCGCTACCAACTAATGCCAGATGACACCAATGCTGGTCGAGCGTATGCGGTCTTGGGCTTTTCTTGGTATGTCTGCATTTGCTCTTGCTTGCGACTCGGCTTATCCCCAGGGGATTTGGAGGAGTTCTGGGACCGATTTTCGGAGGTGTATTCGAATCGCCAGGGGCAAACTTCAAAGACTCGTTCCTTGGCCACATTCGCTTGTTCCAGAAATTCCCTTATCTCCTGCCTACTCTGATCGCCGGCTTCATCCTGTTCCTTGGTTCTTTCCTCGCCTGCTTCCTTTCGTGGGATGGCGGTGTGCGAGGTGGCAGCCGTATCGCTCTTCCTGTCGAGAAAAACGAACCCCTGGCCCCCGAACCCCTGCCGTCTCCCGCTCCATCTCAAAGGACGGCTGTTCCAACTCTACGCACGCGCCGCAGCTTCCTGTCCCCGGCACCGGAGCCGGAAGTTGGCACTGTCCACAATCGAAGGGACAGCCGCGCAAGTCTCGGGACCGCCTACGGGTGAGTCTTGTACCTGTGCGTGCGCCTGGCTGACTGAAGCTACGGTGGGATTCGTTCGAAGCATCCGACCTTGGCGGCCCGAGCGGCTATCGAGGCTGCTCGGCGGGTATCTACCGCGACTCACCGGCCCACGGAGCAGGAGGACGAGGAAGACACGGAGCAGCATTTGGGCTTCGCGCAGAAACTCTTGCTCGGTATGTCGATAACGTTCGGCCGCGACTGACCGCAGCCAACGAGGAGAACACTTTCAACATCAACGATCTGTGGGTCTCGGCCGCCGTAGCCCAAGATAATGCGGTGTTCGAGGACGATGACGAGGAGTACGACGAAGATAACGCTATCGAAAATACCCCTCAGCATTCGCTCGCCGCCACTCCAGCGTCCGATGGACCGCCTACCGTAGCGCAACGACGATTCAAGGGCAGGATCGTTAGTGGCAGCCTACAGCGGACACTTGCCGGACATCGCTTGTCCGTGTCGCGCCGATTTTCGACGGCTTCGGGACAGCTTCCCGCCATTTTCGCAAACACAGGTGTCGAGACGCCGGGCGTATCGTTGGATGAATCGCCCACAGATCCGTTTTTCCCTTCTCCAGCGGGTGACCGACGGCCTGGCGCGTTGTCAGCGATCGCCGAGCGCCCAGCACAAGGCGCGCCCGAGGTCCAGCAGTCGACACTTAAGGCGCTGCCGCTGCTCATGATCTCCCAGGTGAGTGTAACGACTATGCCTCCGCTGACGGCAGTATGGGCTCCTGGCCTTGCATAACACCACTCACGATCAATTGTTCCTGTCCTTCCTCGTTACGTACGTATGGTCAAGCCCGCATATGCTCACTGTAGTCCGTACAAGTCTGGCGGCATCGGGCTTAATCCGGCCAATTTCTCCCTGATCATCGCTCTCATGTGCTTGTTTCAGCTGGTGTATCAATTCTACCTGTATCCCCGCCTCGGTCCGCCCTTGGGTCAGTTCTCCCACCTTCAGATGTTCAGGATCGGATGCTTCCTCTACATGCCGGCGTACTTTGCGCTGCCGCTGCTTCGCCTTGTTGCTTCGCCCGAGTCGTCCGGCGGTGTTGTTGTCATGACCCGTGAGTGCCTGCTCAAACCCTCCGTCCCCAGCTTGCCGCTGAGACCAGTCTTGACAATGATCACCGCAGTCCGCTATTGTGGAGGAACCCTTGCGTATACTTCGGTCATGGTTCTCATCGTAGGTGTCGCAAGCGTTGTATGAGCGCACGACTGACCTCAGAACGCGATGTCCCCTCCTCATGTTGTCGGACTGGCCAATGGTCTGGCCCAGAGCACCGTATCGTTTTCGAGGTTTTTCGGTCCAGTCATCGGAGGTGCTGTGTGGAGCGCAAGCATCAATGGAAACCCCTCGGGCTATGCTCATGGTTTCTACATTGTGACACTTGGAGTCATCGTTCAATGGTCCCTGTCCTTCCTCATCAAGTAGACAAAACCTTGCGTCATGTAGTTTCTCCTGCTTTCAGAATTCAGACATTACGAGTACAATACAGCTTACAACCCGACACCTAATACTTTTGCGAACGATGATAATTAGTGATGCACGAGTGGACTTCGGTTCCAGCTGCTGCGATTTACCGGGAAATCAAGCTTTCGCCGTGACGATTGCGATTTTGAGTTCCGTTTCATCGACCCGACATCTAACGCCAGCAAGATGGACGTACACGGGAATATCTCTCATGCGATGCGAGACAATTACAATGAGTACGGGGTGGAAGAGGTACGCATTGTGTGCATGCGCAAGCGCTGAAAACAGTATTACCGTAAAGTCGCAGCAACTTATCGCAACCCGTTCTACCCCTCGGTCAAGCAGGTACGTCGCTGGTGCACAATCTCGCACAGCGGCTGAGACTTAGATCGTGTGGTCGATCATGAGCAAATGGATGCAAGCAGAGAGCTCTCCTAGCACCGTGCGGGTATTGGACATGGCAGCGGGCAGGTATGTTCCAAGTCCTTTGGCACCGGCTCACGGCAGTGGAGAGGTGACAGAAGCCCTGCTCGAGTGGGAGAAGGCGCATCGACAGTCCAAGCCGGCGATGGTCTGTACGCCAGCCAATAGTCGAGCCTTCATACCACCGAATGCCCGACGGTCAGCCGCAACAACAGCCTTACGGCTTCCACACGACTTCAGCCTGGAGGTCGTTGCGACGGATCCGGTATGTCTGCCGCTCCTATGTGATGGCTGCTTACTCTCGTCCAGTACACCAGCTCAGCCTATACCGCTCGCACGCAACGGCAATGTTGTCCCCTCTCATTTGCGGATCTCGCCAACGGAGAGCTACCGTTGGGCGTCGCCCAGCAGCACCCCATGTGGGAAATTGTAATCTGCTCGTTTGCGTTGCACCTGGTCCCTTCGGCATCGGAACTCTTCGCCTTGCTGTACGAGCTCAGCTCGAAAGCGACATGGCTCATCGTCATCGCTCCGCATAAAAAGCCTGAGGTACGGAGGAATCCCCTGTGCTGGATGTGGCTCACGATAGATCAAAGATGGTTGGGGATGGACACGGTGGGACATATCGCGCTGGGCAGAAGCAGGGAAGCAAGAGGATCAGGCCAGCGACAGGCCTTCTGGCATCGAGCTGGTTCAAGACAAGTGCGTAGCGCCGGATCTGACGAGATTTCTGTGTTGATTCTGCAGGACTCGCCTGCGATTGTATCGCACAACCCAAACTTGAGAGTCCGGGTGCAATATGTAAAATGACATGTCATACCACCAGCGTTGCTCTGGAGACCACGCACATGGGGCATCTGCCGACACGAGTACGGACGGCTGCTGCGTGGGAGAGCTTGTTTCCTAATTCGCGCCGTCTCGTTCGCACGCGGTCACCAGTCAGAAGATAGCTCACAGAAGCACTCTCTGCGCGTTCTGGCAGTTGAACATCCTCGTTGGTGAGCGCACATGTGGCGTGCACCAGATGCCGGCACAGGTACACGAGCGAGATATCCTGCAAGGCATGCAGACCGCAGATCACACAGATATCGTCCGCTGTGTGTCAGTCGGAGCTAGCCTTCAGTGCTAGACAACTCACGTGAGGCCTGAATTCCATGCGTTTGGAAGCTTTGCAGCTGCTGGGCCAAGCCGCTGCAGTCGCCGTTCAGGATGCGGTAGCAGTCTTCCGCCAAGGACACCTTAGTCATCAGCGCCTTCTCGTGCGCATCAGCTCACCTGGAGGTTTGAGGATTGCACGATTTTGATCAATGCCGCCTGTAGGCCGGGGATCTCCATGCCGTCCTTGATGCGACGAATCAGACGAATAGGATTGATTTCGACGCCAACATGCTCCAGAAGCGCGCGAATGAAATCTGGCTTCAGCCTTTCAACGTGAACATTCCCGGATCCACTCACTGGGCCGCGACTCGGAATACTGCAGCAAGTCTTCCCACAAATCGTCGTCTGCTTGTTCTCTAGCGAAATCGATGGCCTGGGTCGTGAGTTATGGAATAGAAAGAGGCACGCACCCGTTGTACGTCTCCGAGCCGATCGATGATCAACATCAGAGCTTGACGGTTGTTGCCCATGCGTCCGAGGAGGAAGACCATTTCTGGCACGAAATCACGGTCTTTGCAGACTCGGTATGCCTCCTCGAGATCGTAAGAGTTGCTGGCGCGCAAGAAGGGAAGGAGCTGGGCGGGGTCATAGGTGGCCGAGAGGGCGATCTGCGGGTCAGGTTGGAACGCTCACGCGCTCACCATCTTGTCGCTATACGAAAAGCATAATTGCGGATCTTTGTCAAACAAAGCCCGCAGGTATTTGAAGAGATATTGAGGACGCTCCTCCAGTTGTCGAACCACGCGTGGAATCTAGGAGTTAGCGCGAGCGTCAGCCAGCACCGGCTCACCGGAATAGAGTGTATATGGTCGACCAAAAGCTGAATGGCAGTCCCATCAGTCTCTGCATCGAGGTCCACCAAGAGAAGGATCTGATCTTGAATAGCCATGAAAAGGTTGTGATCGCGTATCAGATCAAACACGCGGCGTTGTTTGAGTTGCAGGAAATATGCGAGTGCTTTGCCTGGATGACTTCCTGCCAGAAGGCTACATTCTCAGCGTGAGGTCAAATATGATTACTCACAGCTCTCCCATAGCCTCCAGCAGCAAGGGGTCTTTTGGCGAGGCATCCAATTCTCCTTGCACGCTACCCATTATCGTCGCTGCGTGGTAGACACTAGACGGCCACTGTTGAACGACTTGTACGAGGTTCTCTTCGTCAGCGAAGATTGTTTTCCGACTCACTTGTCTGTCGTCCGCCAGCAGCTGATCCAACACCAATCCATACGTTTCGGCACCAAGAGTCGGGGCGGAAGTCGGTATCATCGGCAGCAAAGCCTAGCTTTAGCGCAAAGATATTTTCTCGAGCCCACCTTGAGTTGATCGTGTTCTATGAAGATGCGGATCGCGGCAGACCAAGCTGCGATATCTGAGCCGAAGACCTTTGGCGCTAAGCCCGCGGCCCGTTCGTGTTCACCTGAAATTAGCTCTGCGGTCGAGCTGGTGGCCGTACCCTTGTCCACGAGATAGTGCATATATCGACTTCCGATCGCTTTGACGTCCAAAGCAGCACCATGCTGGTCTTCCATGGCCTCCGCTGCAGCAAGGGCTTCCTCGAAGCGTTCGTGCTCGACAAGCCAGGAAATGTGATCCGCTTCGTCTCGGGGCCGAATTTGTATAATTTCGGTGGGGCTAGCGACCATGTACAGATCCTCGCCTGGACGTCCGGACTTGATCAAGGTATAGCTGTTGCAGCCATAAGCATGATAATTTGTGAGACCGAGCGCATCCGCTGAGATCTCTTCTCCGCGGTCGATGATGCGGATTTCCGGTCTATTCGCTGCCTTCCGCCGTTGCAAGTCTCTGTCCTCAGTCGCCTCGTCATCGTAAACGTCGGGCGCGATGTATGCAAGCACGACGTATGTCGAGTTCAAAATCGCGATGCCGGATACCATACAGTCGACCTGGTAGATGCCGGTCATTTCGATGGTCAAGACGGGCAGACCGGCCTCTATCTGTGACCGCGCGCGTGAACGGATGCGGACGATCTTGATCGTGTCGGCCCAGGCAATGACCAGTGTCTTATCGTCCTTCCACACCAACGAGCACTTGAACATCTCTGCCCGGGGAGCGTTCGCCCCACGATCCACGTAACCGATTCTTTGTCCAGTCGAAGTGTCGTACAGCTTCACTCCCTTCCATTAGAGAGAGGGCTTCTGAGAAGAGGTCGAGACACAGCCATGGCTCACGAAGTCATTGGCCCAAGCGATAAGGCCTGCTCTCCACTCAACAGCCCAAATGGGTCCCTCTCCAGAATGCAGCACCTGTTCCTTGAAACCTAGCCAGCCCTTCTCTTGCAGTATCAACTTCCCAGCCATCCCACCGGATACAAACGCCTTGGTCGCCTTTTTGCTGTATTCTGGCTCTAAAGCAAGCGCATGAAGAGGCCGGTGATAGTCGAAAGCGTGAGTCTCCGGCGTGGTGAGCGATCGTATCATCACTCGTCCTGATATCAGATGACTGGCAGCTGCCGAGACGTACCTTCAAAACTGGCCGTAGCCACGAATTCGTTGTCTTCGTCTATGCGGATCTCCGTGATATTCGCGGAATGGGGACGGTATGAGCTGATCTTTGCACCCTCGTACGATAGTATGTGAACCATGCCGTGCT
The DNA here is from genome assembly GCA_000442785.1 of Papiliotrema flavescens NRRL Y-50378. NCBI lineage: Eukaryota > Fungi > Basidiomycota > Tremellomycetes > Tremellales > Rhynchogastremaceae > Papiliotrema > Papiliotrema flavescens. Next base: position 43,884 of record CAUG01000104.1, read on the forward strand.
GTGTGCCCATGGCCTGGAGGTAAGCGCTTGGATTACTGGAAGCGACCTACGATAACCCTTGAGCCTACAGCTATGGCAGACACTTCGTCTTTCGCAAGGATCTCTGGCAAACGACCTTTGAGTCTGCTATATTTGAGTTTACTGAGGTCAGCCATGGAGGGACACGGAGCGAGAGACACGCACGGCTCCTCTTCAGTCATGCCATCCGCATCGCCTTCGTCTTCGTCTTCGTCATCGCCCTCGCTGTTGTCGTCCGAGATGTCCTCGTCTTCCTCCGAATGATCTGGGATTCCAGATGCTGCAGGCGCTTGATCATGCTCGGTTCGAAAAGCCTGGATACTCCCTCCATGCGCAGATTTGTCGAGTGAGTCGTTTGCATCGTCGAGCTGCTCAATGTCGCCCGTTGTCGGGTCGCCTTGAGGCTCATCGATAGTAGACGACGAGGCGACTGAACTGGTCGAGAGCGAGCTCTGCCGGGGTCGAGAGGGTCCTGCGCCAGGGGATGAGCTCATGACAAACGGGAACAGGGGTGGTCAGAGGAGTCGCAAGGAAGAATCACGAGGAACGCGATGCTCGACTGCACAAATGTAGCAGTGACTGGTCGCAGAGGCAGACAGGCAGTAGCCATGCTTAGCCGGTGGTGATGGTGTATGCGGATGTGCGGAGACCCCACATGACGTGGCAAAAGAGTGATCGGGGCTGATACTGACTGGGCGCTCGTCCACGTTCCGGTGGGAATGCGCCGGGCGTGGTGGGCCTCCCGCCATCATCTATCTATCACCACCACCGCCATCATCGTCACCAGCCCTCCTTCGCTGTCCTCTCTTATACGCTCCCCTTCCCGCCCTCTTGCACAATGGCCAACCACAAGATCTCAGACAAAGAGCTCGCGCAGATCAACGCTGTGAGTCGTTTGCAATGCACATCAAATGCCGCGTCTGGCTTATGCATACCCAGGCCGCAGCAGTGAAAGAGTATGGTGTACGACCCCGACTGGGTGGGTTTGACCTTTGGCTTCGTTACCCGGCTCGGAGCTGATGCCAATAGACTATCGGACTGTCGCAGCTGTCAACGGGTGAGGCCTCTTCTCACGCTTGTATCGCCGTGTATACTCACTCTTCAGACCATTGGTCGTCCTCGATAATGTCTCGGTGCGTCGGTGCTCTTGCTGTCCACGTGCGCTCACTGATGCCAGTTCCCCTCGTACAACGAGATCGTCCAGCTCACTTTGCCCGATGGGACTGTTCGAGGAGGTCAGGTCCTGGAAGTCAGCGGAAAGAAGGCTGTCGTACAAGTCCGTGACACTTCACTAGAATCCTCCCATTCAACGCTGAACCGAGCAGGTCTTTGAGGGAACAACTGGTGTAGACACATCGGCCACCCGAATTTCGTTCTCCGGGTCGTCCATGAAGCTCGCCGTCTCCGAAGACATGTTGGGGCGGGTCTTCAACGGAAGCGGTAACCCCATCGATAAGGGACCGAAGGTCTTCGCCGAGGAATACCTCGACATCAACGGTGAGTCAATCGCCGGGTCACTAGCCATCGACCGTCACATCTGCTGAGCAGTCTAGGCTCTCCTATCAACCCTTATTCCCGTATCTACCCAGAGGAGATGATTCAGACCGGCATTTCGACCATTGACACTATGGTAAGCGGAAACAAACTCAACGGCTCCGGACTGACCTGTAGAATTCAATCGCCCGTGGTCAAAAGATCCCCATTTTCAGTGCCGCAGGTGTGTTCTGAACTTCTGTTTCTGTTGATTATTTCAGCTGACACCAAGGTCTGCCGCACAATGAGGTGATTCGTGCCACAACGTCGATGTGATTTATCTGACATCAGATTGCTGCTCAGATCTGTCGACAAGCCGGTCTTGTCAAGCGACCGGGAGCTGGCAAGGGCGTTCACGACGGTCACGAGGACAACTTCTCCATCGTCTTCGCTGCTATGGGTGTTAACATGGAGACTGCTAGATTCTTCAAGCAAGACTTCGAGGAGAGCGGAAGTATCAGCAACAGTACCCTCTTCGTCAACCTGGCCTCGGATCCCACGTGAGTGTCTCATGACATCGCCTATCTGACGAGCAGGATCGAGCGTATTATCACGCCTCGTTTGGCCCTCACGACAGCCGAATACTTTGCCTATCAGCTGGAGAAGCACGTGTTGGTTGTTATGACCGATATGTCGAGGTGAGTTTCCACGCGAATGAACGGTGGAGTTGCTTATCAAAAGTTACGCCGATGCTCTGCGAGAGGTTTCAGCCGCCCGAGAAGAGGTTCCCGGTCGACGAGGTTACCCCGGTTACCTGTATACCGATCTTTCCACGCTCTACGAACGAGCAGGACGAGTCGAAGGCAGGAATGGATCAATCACTCAAGTTCCCATCCTTACGATGCCCAACGACGGTAAGCATGGGAGCAATCAGAAATCAACGCTGAACCACAGACATCACGCACCCAATCCCGGATCTGACCGGTTACATTACCGAGGGTCAGATTTTCGTGGACCGTCAACTTTACAACAGGCAGATCTATCCCCCCATCAACGTGCTCCCGTCTCTGTCGCGTCTGATGAAGAGTGCCATCGGCGAAAAGTTGACACGAAACGATCACGGAGATGTCTCCAATCAGTTGGTCAGTGTCACCGGCCGCGCATGCCGGATCATACGCTGACTTACAGTATGCCAAGTACGCCGTTGGAAAAGACGCCGCATCCATGAAGGCCGTTGTCGGTGAAGAGGCTCTGTCGGCGGATGATAAGTTGGCCCTCGAGTTCTTGGACCGATTCGAAAAGGAGTTTGTTGGTCAGGGCGCGTACGAAGCTCGAACAATCTTCGAGTCCCTTGACATTGCTTGGGATCTTCTGCGAATCTTCCCGAAGGAGTCGCTGAACCGAATCAACCCCAAGGTGAGGCCCCTACGTTGAGATGTGCTGACTTGAAGATTCTGGCCGAGTTCTATTCGCGCAAGGGCAGCAAGCCTGCGGAGAAGGAGTCCACCAAGAAGGAGGAGAATTTGATAGATGCTTGAGGCTAGGTATACCGCTTGTAACGAGGAGCCAACTTGGAAATGCAGGCCACGCGATGATGTTTCCATACAGAAAGCTGACATTGTGTGCTCTCCGTGCCTGCTAGCTTTGTCAACTGACCGTTGCTTATTCTTTCAGAACCGGTCGGGTTTGCATGCACGGCTTTATCATGCCCAAGTGCTTCACATGCCTTCATCCTTTAATGGCCATACGGCGCGACACCTCGTCATCCAGCTTGCAGGCGTGGAGCCAGAGTTCTTGAGTCAGACGTTGATCCGCATGCGACTGCGCTAATAGCCTGACTTTTAGCGGGCAGCCTTCACTGTGTCCCAGAACCGGTTGACTCGCCTTGCGATTCGCATGCGCCGCTTCAGCCGATCCGTGGCGGCATCCGCTCCAGAGTGCTCGCCGTTCTGACGGTCTCTGACAAAGCCGTCCTGTATGTGCTGTGCAACATCGTCCGGCACCGTGACTTCGGTGCCCCGTCGAGCTCGATCCTCGAGATAGGCTCTGTACGCCGCTATATGCTCTGACTGATTTGGCGTGAATTTCACTTGCCCCGTCACTGGAACAAGCAAGTCGACCTGACGTCAGCGACCGCATGGGCGGCCGGTGCTGAATGACGTACCGGTATCAAACTCTTGCCCTCACTGAAAATGATGCCTCGTATGGCGCAGTCCATTCTTAGGTTGTCCATGTACGGATACACGTATTGCAATGTCTGCGTACGCAAACAGTCGACCAAAGCTTGGAGGTTTTTGAGGGCGCCTTCTTCCAGCTGGCCGCCGTTGCCCATCTCTCCTTCTTGTACAGCAAGCACCGTACCGCTGCAAAGTTGCAAAAGGCCCGAATTCAATGAGGTCGAGTCAGCAGACGTGGGGATAAAAGCGTTCTCGTGAAGCGCCGCGATCGAAAGCGGTAGGGTGACCACGAATGGGGACACCGAAGCGATAGCTTCAATCAACGGCTTGGATGTCTCGGTCGACTTGGCCGTGATGATGTTGAGACTGAGTGTTCCGAGGACCTCTTGACCAGGCTGCCGTGAAACAGGCGCCGACAACAAGTTGAGCATCAATAGTTCGGCGGCCACTGGATCTTGCGGTTCGAAAAGATTGGCCAGGTAGTCGACTAGACCCGACCTGGCACTCGGATCGGCAGTAGCAGATGCGGTCGATGGTTCAATGACGCGTAGCACATGTATCGTAGGAACGGGCACAAAGTCGTCAGAGTCGCCAGACGGCAAGCAAGATGTGGAGGCTATGCCAATCACTTGGATCTGCGACGCCGGTTTATGCGACACGTCGTCGTAAATCTACAATAAGCATGGCAGGCAGCTGCGACCCACCTTGATCAAAGCGCCAAGATAGCTGGCCTGTTTATCTGTCAAAGGATACTTGCAGCGAAGTGCGGAGGCCCATTCTTGAGGACGGTGCTGAGGGTGTTCCGCTCGTGAGGCCCAGGGTTGCGCTCCGGGTATTCTGCTCTTAAGGACTTTCACCACACATTTCTTGAACATACTCGACGGCCCAGCCTACCCAACGCTCCCGCAGCTGGCTGAAGTCCGGTGGCTGTTGGCCCTGATCAGATGTCTCCGGCAGATAGACCTCCATGGGGTATCCGGTATCCTGCAACATGCACGAGAATGAGACCAAAGACAACGGCTTGGAATGGTGCGAATAGCATGGAATCTAGTGCGCGTGAGCGATGGCTTGCGTTACATCAGATGGCGCCTTACCTGGGCTGGTTCATGAACCGCAGCCACCATTGCCTCGGTATACGCGGCGAGGTCGGCAGGAACATCTGTCAATATGAGCTCAAGTTCGCATTTAAACTTACCGCTCTCTGTATCGTGCTCGCGAAGCGCCACATTTATAACCTCTCGGATTGTGAGGACCATGATGATGAAGACCGGCGGGTTTGCCCAAACAGCGAAGACATGAAGTCGATTTGAGGGCTACATCAGACGAACAGACGGCAGCGTCGCGTGGCTGACTTACGTAAGCAGTATAACGGCGTTGTCACCACCTGGCTGGATCCCTCCACGCGGCTGTCAATCATCATCCTTGTCACACTCGTCCATTCATCCATCATCACGCAGACCTCTCATCCTTCTCTCCCAGCATGGTGCGTTTGGTATTCAGCCTGCGATATATCGTCTGAGCTGACACTGTGGCAGGCTACAGTCAACCCAGGTCAATCTGCCGGTGCTGCAAAGCCCGTGCCAGTTGAGACCCAACATGAGGACATGATCGTCAGTCCATGGCCGCATTCACTCACGTGCGCCTGCTGACGATACAGCACGATGCTCAACTTGATTTCTACGGCAAGCGACTGGCGACCTGCTCTTCAGACAAAACCATTCGTATATTCAACGTCGTCAAGGGCGAAGCCAAGGGAGACCCCGTAATCCTCAAAGGGCAAGTTCGCATCTGCTCCATGAACCCAATTTGACACACAGTCACACTGCGCCTGTCTGGCAGCTGGCATGGGCGCATCCATCCTTCGGGTCCATCCTCGCGTCCTGCTCTTACGACGGCAGAGTCTTCATCTGGAAAGAGGTTGGAGCGGGCCAAGGAAAGGGTAGCGGAGGGGAGCTACAGGATGGCTGGGAAAGGATCAAGGAACACACCCTGCATACCGCCAGCGGTGAGTTGCACAGAGCGTAAAAATCGTGTGTTGGGCTCATGCTAGTCAACTCGATCTCGTGGGCGCCTTACGAATTGGGCCCCATCATCGCCTGCGCTTCGAGCGATGGAAAGATCTCCGTGCTGAGCTTTCAAAGTACGATACCGTCTCGCGAATCCGCTGATGGGTAGACGACGGATCCACAGAGGCGTCCATCTTCCCCGCACACGGGACCGGCGCAAACGCGGTGTCCTGGGCCCCGTCTGTGGCGTCAACGACGGAGAGCCAGCAGAGTCTTGTCCCACAAAAGCGATTCGTTACTGCTGGGTCTGACAATCTCATTCGGATCTGGACTTTCGACGAAGAGGCGAAGAAGTGGTCCGAGGAGGACGTAATTAAAGGTCATGAAGACTGGGTCAGGGATGTCGCTTGGGCACCGAATATCGGTCTGCCCGGCATGCACATCGCTTCGGCGTCCCAAGTTCGTGACATGCCTCTGGCCCCACGCTAAGGCGAGCTGACTCGAAGGACCGAACTGTGATGATCCACTCTCGACCTTCGCCAAACACTCCCTGGACTTCGATCACCCTGCAGCCGAATGCTCCCGATTCGAAAGATCCTCATTTCCCGGACGCTGTCTGGCGAGTCAGTTGGTCTCTAGCTGGTAACATCTTGGCGGTCAGCTGCGGTGACGGCAAAGTCAGCCTATGGAAAGAAGCTGTCGGTTCGGGCTGGGAATGTGTGAGCGACTTCTCCAGCTAGGCGAGCTTCTCGAGATTGTATATACAACATTTGTCGTGATGCATGGGCATACCATGTTCGGACGCTCATGAATCGATAGTAAAGTTCCCGGACTGTGGAAAGGATCAGCTCTGAAGCCGGTGTCGTGAGCGCAACTCACCGCCGATTCTAGATCAGCCCAGGACGTCTCGGAACGACCGTTGACCAGCAGCACAAATCGGGTGATGTTTGGTGAACGGACAGACGCCATGCTGCCGGGATTGGAGCTCGGTTGTGCTGGAACGAGGCGGATGGAACGAACAAAGAGTCGGCCAAGCTGTCCTTTGTCAGCGAGTACGTCATCAGCGGTCGGTCGCCCTAGAGCTCACCTCGCATTCTATACGTGGAGACTCCCCCTCTTCCCATTGGGACAGCAACCCTAACAGCAAGCGTATGCGCTCGGGCTCCTCTAGCCAAGGTTCATCTGGTAACGCTTCCACCTCCTTGGCCTTGACCGCGCAGCTTATGAGCTGACCGCCGGGCGTAGCAAGGAGAGCCGTTTGCGCTCCCAGCTCTTGACTGCCGAGAAGGGCCTGCAAACGCCTATGACACGTCGCCGGAGATATGATCATTGGCCGAGGAGTTGATAGGCAAGGAGCAGTGTCAACAGTCGGGCCGAATTACGGGGAACGTCTGGACATTGAGCCAGGACATGACAGTCGCACGCGTTTCGGCGACCGCCGTTGCCACCCAAATGAGCGGCGACCGCCGAGCCCTGCATCCTCAATCGCCTGTGTCCTTCCTAATACCCGCGCAAGGCTCGGAGACATGTAAAACATGTTACGGCTGTCTCACGCAAGAGCCTGACCCGCTTCTGCTAAGCAAAAAGTAGAAAAACTTCTCCTCACTGTTCTGTTGATGTGCAGGAGAACGGATTGTGGCGAAGGGTCTTCGGAGAGCACAAGGCTGATTGAGCTTGATGAGCATCAGACTTATCTCTTGAGCCCGCCTGACTTCGCTCAGGAAGATCAACGGGACCTGGACCGGCGCCCACACTGTGTCGCAAGCAAATGGTTTCACGGAAGCCTGGGGTCATGTTAAGGTGTGAATTGCACTGTCGGATGTCAAGCGCCTGCTAGAGGCAATGACTTATCTTGAGGTTACGTGATAATAACCTCAGCTAGGCTGGCTTGTCACTTCCGGGACGTGGCAAGTCGTTGAAGCCAGCCGACGACCCTACATGACTTGGGGCTGCAAAAAGGCTCATTGTTGTGCCGGCCTCTGATCGCGGTACATGCTACATGCGGGCCATTTGCTGCACAAGGTCCTCATCGAATTGGTTCCAGTTCGTCTAATGTCAGGCGATTCATGAGCTCGCAGTGCTCTCTGTACTCTCGCAGCATCGAAGATCAGCTACGAGTCCAAGGCATCCTCTATACAATCCAGACTCGCAAGTCCATCGACTGCCGGGAATGCAAAGATGATACAAGCCGGCAGTTGCTTACCTATTGCTCCGGCTACAAATTTATGTATTGGCCGACGTCTCCGATGCAGACTGTGCTGCAAGCGGCAAATTCTTGCGGGCGCCGAGAACCCGCCGAACATGGCGGCGGAGGAACAACAAAGACATTTGCCGGCCCGACATTACAGCGAAAGCTCGGCGTACACGATGAACCCGCAAGAATTCGCCGCGGATATGCCCGTGTGAGGGCGAAAACCCAACTACGATCACCGCAAACAGAGGAACAAGGCCTCAGCGCAACGTTCCGGTGACACCCTCGCGATTTCCGCCCAGCGTCTGACTAAACGTGCAGTCATTGTGCGGAGATCAAATGTGTGGCCTGACTTCGAACACATTGCTGTTAGACAATTATGCATGTGCGCACATGTCGCTTCGACAGTAGTGCCTCTGAGAAGAGGCAGGACTATTGATCGCGCAATCCTAGAGGAATCAATAGCACCATAAATGAATTATCTTGTTGAGACCGTTTTTTTTTGGCATTGACCCTTACGGAAAAGTAGCCCAGTGTCCGCGCTACGTTTGCGCACCGGTGAATGTTAGCTGCAGCGTTTCGCCCACAGACTCTCTGCATAGTTTCATTTCCCACGACTCAGCAGCATTGATCAGGTGACACGTTAACGTGACGCGTGATGATTCCCGCGCTCAGCTCAGTGCAAGAGAACATTTGCTATACGCCAGTCACTTTCCAGTTCATCGTAGCGGTGCGCGAGTAGACTGGTCACGATCTCTGTCTAGTTCTGTGTGTTCGCTCATTTACAGAGCTGACTTTGCATGAGCCTTGGGCCGGTTGACATCCGCGCCATGCAGTCAAAGGGGCTTGCATTTTTAGCAGTTGAAATCAGTGGGGACTTTCGGTAGATTGACAGATCGGCCCGACTGCAATTCCCGACATCGCAGTTTGCGTCGCATTCGGACCAGCAGTCGAGTCGACTGCTTGATGTCGAATGCACCTCAAGCCATTCAACATTGCCTGGAGTGACCCCTCAGTATGCGCTGCAGCCGATGTCAGCTCCTTGATCAGAGTCTGAAGACCAAAAGCTTAGCCATACAGGCTAATTTTACCAAGGCCATTCTGCGTGTGTGGACTCAGGTAGCAGTACCGCCCTCATTATCGGACAAAATGTGTCGTCGTTATGGATGGGCGTTGTATGACAGAGCCGTACCTGCATACGTTTCAATCGGGACCTTTAGGTGGCCCATGTCAAGTAAAGTATGTGATTCGTTCTCTGCCGACGTCGACAGTGGCACTGAACCACCTCTGCAGTAGGCGGAATGACTGACGAGAAGTTGTAGTGCGGAGCATTCAGTCCAGCTTGAGCGTGCGTCCCGCACAAAGAAGAAGCTGAACAATTGCAGGCTCTTTTGTCGGCGAATGTACGTTACTCTCTCCCTGCCGCGCAGTGTAGGACCAATCGTACCCACGCGCAGATCAAGAAATTGCCTAAACCACAGTCTCCGCGAACCAACCAAGTTTGGCGATGCAGCCATGTGCAGCCGGATAATCGTCGGAGAAACTCAGGGTGACTCAAAGCGGAACAAAATGACAAGCGGTCATCGCCGGTGCGGGGACCGTTGACCGGGGATTCGCTACAACCGGGTCCGCTCGCAGGCTGTTGTTATTGCACTACGACCATGTCGTCCTCGCAGATTGACGACGGCAAGGCAGACAGAGCCAGACGCGGCTATCGAGCTTGGTAAGGATTGAGACTCGCCACGGGGTGGAAGACTCACCCCCAGTCTGCACTGCCGATCGAGAAAGGCCAAGTGCGACTTGGGCGACTTGGACGCCCCAGTGAGTCCCCGCCGCAGTCACAAGAGTGGGTCTCACATGGCTGACTCGATCAGTCTGAGCCACCCTGTTCACGCTGCAAGCGGGAGTCCCGCGAATGTGTCTTTGCGCCCTCGCGCCGCGGTGGCAATCATGCGAGAAGGAACTCGGTGTCTGAACATTCCCGAACCGACAACAACAAGTCTTATGGCGCATCGATACACGACCTAATACACGGCTCGCCCGCGACGAACATTTACCCTTCACTGGATCATGGCGGCTCTTCGAATACGCCGAGCCCCAAGCGGCGTCGACTGCACCTGAATCCTCCCATGCACGTGTCAGATCCGAGCAGCATTGTCGTTGCGGACATGCAAAACGAGAGCGATGCCTTGCAGATCCTGGCATTGGCTTCAGGTCACGGTCATAAAGGCTCGGGATCAACCCCAGGGCAGTCGTCGACGGCAAGTCTGGCGGACTTTGCTTTGATACGGCTGGGAATTCTGGACTCGGCGCGGCTGCTGACATTGGCCGAAGCGTTCTTCCTGCATCATCACCATTTCTTTGTCAGTTTTGCGAGGACAGGACAACGGGAGGTGACTGATCCCAGCCGGTGGTGCCACCAGACAGGATCCCCAAGGGGCTCGTTCAGCTTGCGGCATTTGCAGAAGGCGAGAAGGAGCTCATGGCTGCCGCGGTGATCATTGCTAGTAAACACTACCCGGGGATGCGGTCAGTCCACGACAAGTCGTGGGCAGTGATGCGTGTGAGTTGTGGGGCGATTGAGCAGGAGCGCTCTTGACATCAGGGATGGCTGTCCGATATACAATGTCTAGGCGCACCGCCGTCCATCGGGATGATTGAGGCATTGTTGCTGTTGGCCGAAAATCTACCGCGAGACCCGAATGCGGGGAAGCAGGACGATGTTCATGGGGCGGAAAATCGCCAGGCCTGGATGCTGATAGGCACTGCGATCAGGTGTGCCTACGGGCTTGGCATTGAAAAGGTTTGTAAGAGCTTATCGAGGTGGTGGACTGACCGATCAGCTTGCCATGAAGCTTCTCACCGAGGCGGACAGGACACCGGAACTCGAACGAGCGCGGCTTGCATGGACGTGTAGGTGGAGGAGTAAATGTTTGTGCTGATCCACAGATTGCTATCTCTTCGATCGGCAGTGAGTATCTGTGTTGCGGCGTGAGCTGATGGCAGTATCTCGCTACGACTCGGCAAGGCATTCTGGTCTCGAGGACCTGCTGTTTGCTTTCAAGGGTACACGAGCTCCTCGCAGACTGGTCCTTCCGCAGCTCCTGACAACTTTCCCTCGCTGCGGATTCCTGGTCAGGATGATTACGCCTGTCTGGTGCAGGCATACTTGGAGTTGACTCAAAGTGGGTGACGCATGGTTTGGCTGCCGCGCTGATAGACAGTGATGAGTACCGCGCATGATACGCTGTGGCCGAACCCGGCCCGTACCAGGTCGTTGATGATTTATGGGGAGTATTTCAAGTATTTGGATGAGCTTTCGCGGTCAATCGACGGGTTCCGTATTTTGTGGTCTCACAAGAAGTAGGTCGTAGGGTGGTTGTTTCGCTGACAGAAGGTGGTCGATCTTCCCGCTCGCCGACTGCGTTGCGGCAATGCTGCATTATACCACGCTCGTTGTCACTGCCTTTTCATTCGTAAGTGTAAGCTGTGTATCAAGTTGACCGGTAGCAAAGTCACCTTGAGCGGAGCGCGATGCGTGCGGAGCGGGACACGGGGCAGCGGGCAACACTCAGTCTGTTCCCAAGAGGCGCAGCGCATAGCCCGGACGCTCGGTACATTTTCCAGTCATGTGATTCGGCTCGTGCTTTGCTGGAGATTTGCGTGAATCGCCTGCATCCCGGCGGGGCGTTGAAGTATCTACCATGGAGGTATATCCTGTGGTTCACCTACGCCTCGGTCTTGCTACTCAAGGCGTTGTATTCGGGGGCAATGCTGCGAGCGGATCACCCGAGGTAAGTCTTGCGGTAATTTCATGAGATTGACGTGCAGCACGCTCAAACTCATCGACCAGCTGTGTGTGTGCTTTTCACAGGCATCGCAGGATGAGGACCATCCAGCCGTGCGATATGGCCGCCAGCTCGAGGCGTTGACCAAGAAGCTCTCGGTGATGTCGGTGAGTTGGCACTGCCGCGAGGAGTGACAAGGCGGCGGGTGCTGAGAGCAGACCAACACGAGCAGTCCGACCGGTGGTCATACTGTAACCCTCCCGGCTGCGGAAGAGCCATGGTCACTGCCTATCACGGGTCAAGATGCGAATGTGACCTTTTCTTACCCAAATACGCCTGCCCCCATGGCGCCGCCTCATCATCAACCCATGTCAGAGGTGCACAACGTCACGACGGAGGATTTGGGTTTCACGACGCTGGAGGACTGGTTCAATGGGACGGATGGGGATGTGTTTGGCGGGTTGGATCTGCAGGACTTTTGGCTTCAAGTGGGACCCGGCGAGGTGGGTTCTCGCATTGACGGGACAGCGTTGACACACAGGCGCAAGGGGGTTTCCCATTCCGTTAGGTTGGCCAGGATGAACTATGCATTCTTTTTTGGTCTCTCGCCAAAGATCCGGGTGCCTACACGAACGCTGCTGCTACCTTCCCTGACGGCTTGAGCAAAGTCGGCGCTCATGCCCATACTCAGCTCGAGATCAAGGTCTGTCTTGTTGAGTATGCGGATTAGATGCTGGCGCGTAGATTTCAAGGCGGTAAAGTCGGGGTTGGGTTTGGTAGGGTCGTGAGACGCTTCGTAGGAGCCGATCGTCATTAGGCCAAGGAGGTTAAGCGATGGGCACTTGTTGATCACATGCTGGGCTAACTCCACCAGAGGTGACGACTGCGTGGAGTTTTCGTCAAGCACAGGCAGGCCAGACTTGGCGTCTTCGTCGGAAGTGTTGACCTGAAGGTAGACGTTAAGCGGGGTTGGTCGGCTAGAGAGCGATTTCTGAAGCAAGTCGGCGACTTTGATCGAGGAGAGAGTCTCGAGGACGAAGAGGTTGGGTACAGCTGCGAGTGAGTGGGGTAGGTGGGGGCAGACGCACAAGCAGCCAGTTTAGCCTTGTTGCTTTGAAGTGCGCCGACAAAGTGCCATTGAATGTCGCTGGGGAGCTGCTATTAGCGCGATCGAGGTTTTAGGTACGCACCACCTCGGCCTTGTCGACCATCTCTTGGATGTAATTTTCGCCGAAATGTCGGTAGCCAGCATCGTATAGCGCTTTGATGTCGGAAGCCGGCTTGATTTTGGATATTGGTACTAGGCGAGCGGGCTGTAGGGTGAGCGCGATCGTCGGGATTGCCAACCTTTGACCCGCTGGACGCAGCGTCCTTGATCTCGGTCAAGACAGTCTCGATATTGTGTTTGAGATCGTCGGCGCGGGAGGGCTCGTAGTCGAGGGATAACGACATTTTGACGCGATGCCGGGGAGCGGTCGTGGACAAGGATCGGACGAGCTGGCGGGATAAGTTGCGATGAATGATGACGGTATTCATGTTCGACGCGTTACCTCCACCATCTCGCACCTAAATATGTCTCTGCCGCAACTTGTCGCCCATTACCTCGCTGCGAATTATCCTGCTGCGCTTGGGTCTTTTTTGGACGCTTCTGGTCAGACAAGGCCGGACCCAGCTCATCCTCCAACGCCAGATCTGCGAACGCTGGTCGAGGACTTTGTCTCGGCTCATTTGGCTCGTGAAATCGGTGACGTCGCGATCGAGGATGAGCCGTTATCGGCGGATGGCACTTGGCGAGGGTGGAAGAGTAGAGACGTGGTCAAACTGGACCTGGCTCAGGATGTGACGCTTTCGAGCACGACACGGAGCATACAGGGCGTCTCTGCGGCTAATTTATTGACGGTGGACGTGCGGTTCTTGCCAAAGCGACACTTTGACCTGGCTTCAGCGAGGTGAGGGCGGGCATTTGCACGAGCTAAGCCCAGCTATCACGCGCAGTACATACGGACAATTGTGACAACATCGGTAGACCGGTCGATGAAGCTGATCGACTACGACACTGGAGAAGTGGGTGCAGGCGTATGCCGAGCTGACCGCTGGTGGATCGAGTCTTGGAGCCACACAAGGCGGCCATTCTTGCGTTTGCTGTCCACCCGATAAATCCGCGGTATATGCTGACTGCTTCGATGGATGGGACGTATGTGTGAATTGGTGTACCAGGCTGATTGCTAGGACCATCTTGACCGATATCATCACCCAAAGCACGCTGCAAACGTTTCGCTCGCTCAAGTTTGTGGTCCGCGTAGCGTTCTCGCCGGACGGCAAGTACTTTGCTACTGCCTCGTATGATCGCAACGTGGTGGTGTACCAGGCGATAGGTGAGGCGCTCGCACCGCCACCAGACGAAGACGCGATGCCTCTGGACGACGGAGACGACCCGAATCTGGCCTGTGAACCGAGTCTGCGGTACGGAGAGTGCCACCGGGTCTCGACGGAGAGCAATCCAGAAGCGCTGGTGTTTGTGGGAGAGTATCTGCTGTACACGACACGGTCGTCGCATTTGTTGTTCTACCTGCGGCTGCGCGATTGGTCGAGGAGCACCAAATCATTCAATCCGCACCCGATGGACACGCATGTGTCGTTCTCGGTGCTGAATTTGGCGTTGCATCCGTCTGGCAAGGTGATAGCGTGTCAAACGGGAGACCATCGCGCGGGAAGTGGTGAACGTATTCTGATCTATGGGTCCGGGCTGGACGAGGTAGGTCCGTGGGTTATGCGCAGGCTGACGACGTCAAGACTGAGCGACTGGCGTGTTTGTGGACTGGTGGGGAGACGGACGATTTTGTGCTGCCTCGGATGGCGTGGCTGCCGGACGGGACTGGTCTAGTGTGAGTGGTGTGATTGAGCCGCTTGGTGCTGACAGCAGAACCACGACCGCGAATGGGTATATCAATCTGGTCAGTATGAACGGGCAAGTGAGGTCGGAGTTGAAGGTCCACGGCGCCGTGAATCTGGGGGTGGCGTCGAGCGAGATTGTGAGGGATTGTTGTGTTGTGGAGGATGCCACGGGGTGGGAGGTGGTGAGTGTGGGCTATGACCGGCAGATACGGTTCTCGCGGTAGGTTGCCGAGTAATATGAATGCGCTCGGGTGCAGTGTGACACGATTTGGGTGAGCGAATCGTCTTGATAGCGCTCTCGTCGCGGCTGTCGTGAAGCGACAGGGAGTACATGCATTCCCCATGTCGTCGGGTAGGATATCATCGTGGAGGTAGTAGCCGAGGCATCGCTGCTAACCCCCCTTTTCCTGTGCGAGGGTGACGATGGCATCATTAACCAGACCGGTATCAGGACAACAGGTATAGCTGCTCTTCTGATCTTTGGTGACTTTGCGTGATATGTCCACTATCATAGCGTTTCTAACGACAGGCGGCTAATAGGGGTATCGTGATGTGACCACTTTCATGGGAGCGGAGATTCCCAAGAATGTTCTTTTGCCCACCGACGGGGCAGGCCGGTGGCCGGGCGATGGGACGTACCGGTGCTGTGCAGCCGGAGTGGAATTGAGACGAACGCCGCCGACTTGAGCACCTGGACCCATCCTCGCGCTCTCTAATCCGACCAGTCCGAGCCATACAACTCCATCAACAATGCCCTGTGCCCGCCCGCCGCCTCATTCACTGTCATCATCATACCAGTTCCCGTCCCAATCCCAATCGCCCTTCTCCATCTGCGAGGTAAATGGCGTGAACCATTCCTTGGCGCTACTCGATGACAACCCGTCCAGATCCAACGGCGCGATATCAATCATGCTGCACAGTCAGCACCCAGCTCTACAGCTGCACCCACCTCATTGCCTCGCCCTGCAGATCCCCAATCATCCTAATCACTCCACTCTCCCTCCTCAGAGGGCGCATGATCGGGCTCCTGTCCAATCTCAGACTCGCCCGCCGTTTCCTCCGTCTTTCCGCGATGGTCGTGTGCATGACTTCCCCCTGATCCTCGGCCGCTAGCACCTCCCGCATCCACTCATCCAGCCGCGCATACACAACTGCCGACTCCTCCGCCTGCCAGGGAAAGATCATGAAATCGTGCACGGCGTCTGGCATCTCCATCAGACAGTCATTAGCTTGGCGCGATGCCTGTAACCTCTCCCACAGAACCAAAATCGCTTTCGAGAGTCGTTCCGCGCCGCCGTACACGATAAATGTCGGTGGAAAGTCGTCAAATAACGTCGTCTTGGGCAGCAGCAGCGATGCCGGGGACAGATACTCGGACGTGTGCATCATTGCCGCGGGGAGACCGCGAAGCAAGAGTGACGTCGCAAATGGCCCAAACGTGTCGTCAATCTGACCGTGAGCGACACCAATCTTCACCACCCACCGTATCGCTCTCCGCGTTGTGCGTATACGCCTCTTCGCCCCACGAATTGGAAAAGCCAATGTCGGTCCATGGGCTCATCAAGACCAGCGCCCGCGGCCCCTTTAGCCCGACTGCACCGCCCGCGTCCCTAATCCAACGGGCGAGGGCCAGGGCTAAGTGCCCGCCAGCCGAATCGCCAGCGATCACGATATCCCGCTCATTCACGCCCTCGTCCTGCACCAAGTACCGATACGCGCTGATCGCGTCGAGAAGCGGCAACGGCCAGGGCGCATTCGCAGCCAGCCGATAGTCCACCGACAGCACATGGTGTATGACCGAGTGTACCACGAGCGCCTTTGGTATGGACGAAGTGAGGTCAGTCTCAGCAGCGGTGCCGCAAAGATAGCCGCCTCCGTGAAAATGCAACATGACCGGGTCGTCTTCGCTTCGCGGCTTCGGTCCATCCTCCGGTCGTGTCTTCTGCCCGGTAAACCAGAACGCCTTGACCGGAGCAAAGCCGTACTGCATGGTCGGGTTTCGGCCCCATCTTCCCCATGATTTCGCGCGATCATAGCGATGGACAAAGTGAGGCTCCCAGATGGACGACTGAATTTGCTGAAGAGCCTTGGCGGGATGTCCCACCATAAACGTGCGCGGCGCCGCGGGGACTGTGACCGGATGCGAGTGTGTCAGCACCAAGGGATCCTGTGTGTCAGTATTTTGGACGTCCCCGCACACTCACGAGGTCCTTGCCCAAGTCGCGACCGAGATAGTCAATCTCGCACCTGGCGACCAATCCACACAGCCGGCGAGACCATCGTACCCTTAAGCACCGTTGCAGAGTCCAGCTGCCGCGCGGTCGATTACGTCTCGGCGTGTACAGTAGCGTCCACACCGGCAGTAAGACAAACAGCGTGAAGAACACAAAGAAAACAAGATACACTCGACGAAACCAGCGGTGCCGAAGGAGCTGATTGCGTGGAGCTGATTCCAGCTGAGAGTCAGCCGGCGCAAGTTACCCGCAACTTACACACAACGCCGCAATCGCTTCAGACGTCGCCTCGCCCCAATCTGACATGGCGATCACGGGTACTGATACATGATGTAAAGGTCTATATGACAACGCGAGCAATGATGTGTGTAGAAAAGGAACAACGCCTCAGCAAAAGGTCAAAGGAAATTCCGTTTGCTTGAAAACCACTCCTGGTCGTGTGACCACTGTCAATCCACGTCCATGGCCGAATCCTCCTCGCCCGCCTCCTCGCCCGCCGCCGGCTCATCCTCCATAGTCGCCTCCTCGTCCTCGACTTCCTCAAATCTCTCGCTATCGTACGAGAACGGCTCTCCGTTCCATTCCTTTACCACGTTGCCGTCCTCACGCAAACCGAGTGGCCGATACAGCACCACGCTGTGTTCTTTAGGAAGCGGCATGGATTGCAGACTCTCCCGTTGCGTGTTGAGCAGATGCGTCAGCAGAGACGGATGTAGTGTGAACCCCTGTATTCCAGGCTGCGACAGATGGCGCGAGTCGGGAGAGGTCGAACGCGATGAAGAGCGCGAGGAATCCGGCGACCCGAGCGACGTGATTACGATCCCTTCACATTAGCTCAGTCGTTGTATATCCAGTCGTGACGCACGATCTTTCTCCGGCTCGTACCACCGAGTCCGCGTCCTGCTTCGCACACTTGGCCGAGGAATCTCTTCAATCTCGTCATCGAGGTCCATATCGCCTTCTCTCCGACGCTTGACATTGCGAGTCGCCTCGACGCCATCTCCGTCGTGTTCTCGGCGTTTCCGTGAGCGCAAAGGAGTGCTCACGTCCTGCACATCTGGGTCGGGTTGTTCGATGTCAACTTCAGGCGGGTCCTCGACAGCGTCGGGCTGCTGGGGGGCACGCCGGCGCCGAGGCTGCGGTCGTGTATTCCTAAACGTCGCATCGCTGTCATCGGATGACGAGATCGACGACGTTGCATCTACCTCTTCTACCGCTAGCTCGGATGCTGGTAGGGAGGCAGCCGTGTCATCGGTGCCATCGCTCTCGTCGCCTGAATACAGATGGGTCGATAGCGGGTCGAGTTGACCTAAGGACAGACCTTGAAAACCGTGCGCGAGATTGGGTTTGTGACGCTTGGTCGAGCTGGGCGGGGTAGTGGTATCGGCTGTCGCCTGTCGCTTTCGAGTCGGAGTGGAGACAAAGGGGGACGAAGAGGACGAGGCGAAGCCTGGAGCGTGCTGAGGCATGAGGGAGGACATCATGGTAGAGGGGAGGTGTGCGAGATATCAGCTACGAAGACGGTCAAGCAACTCGCTCGGGCTCTCTGACGCGCTGGACTCGCTCGCGTATTAGAACCCGTCGGCTTAGCCGATGACCGAATCTTCTAGCTGCAGTGTATGTTTACAAAGGATACTTACGTAAGCGATACACAGCTCAATCCCCGGTTAAACGGTTCCCTCCCGCTTCCTTTTCGTCGGTGACCGCCGCGTGAATCGTCACTCGGTCTTATCGTGTGCCCGCTCTGCTTGCTTTACTCCTTGCCAAATGCCATCAACACCATCTCACCCCACCATGGTGCTCACTCCCGATATCAACCCACTGCGAATAAGATCAGGCTCCCTTTCCCCCCTCCTGCTCGCCTCCCAGGGTCCATCTCTCAACTCATCCCCTTCGTCTTCCGCTCAATACCCACCTCACCCAACCCCACGCCGCTCGTCCACCGGCAACTATTCGCAATTGTCCGACTTCACGCTCGACGACCATGGTGACGACGAATCGGGGAACGGAGTCAGCGGTATACGCCATGTTGATCTGAGTATCAGTCATCTGTGAGCTCGCACCGCACCTTTCAACCACTCACAGCAGCGAATGGAAGCAACCTGTGTTCAAGGAAAAGATCCTCGCCATACTTCGACGACTTGTCAGTCCGTGCGCCTCCCACTCGCTCACGTCCAGAGAGTCCCCATGTGGACATCGTCTCAGCTCAAGCCGGCGTCCATCCACCTGCAAAAAGTCTCGGGTGCCCTCACCAATGCCGTCTTTTTCATATCCTTCAACCCCGCACCCAAACCGACCTCACCGACCATGTCGCCAATGCTAACACCGACCCTGCCTCCCTCCGACCCCAGTCACCCACCTCCTTTTGGTCCGATGGACTATCCCCCAACGCTACTGCTCCGAATCTACGGACCGAGCTCGGACGCGCTCATCTCCCGCGGGGAAGAGCTTCGGATCCTCCACGTCTTGTCGACCGAATACGGCCTCGGCCCGAAAGTCTACGGCACATTTGAGAACGGACGAATAGAGCAGTTTTTCCCCTCACGAGCTCTGCATGCCGACGAGTTGCGGGATCCGACCATTTCCAAGGGCATCGCTCGCCGTATGCGCGAACTGCACTCGGTCGATCTGCGACTGCTCGGCTACGACAAGCTGGAACCGATGGTGTGGCAGAGTCTGTCCAAGTGGATACCTGCGGCCGAGGCCGTGTTGGAAACGCTTGCGCGGATCGACGATAAGTGGTCGAAATGGGCAGAAGAGTTTGGCCTGCACAAAGTGCGCCAAGAGGTCGAGCGGTACCAAGTGTTTGTGCACAACGACGCAGGCAAGGGCAAGGGCGTGGTATTCGCTCGTGCGTGCCCCTATCGACGTCGATGCAGCGCTCACCCGCAGACAACGACACGCAGTACGGCAATTTGTTGAAGCTGGACACGCCAGTCCGCAAGGGAGTGCCCCCGCATCATCAGGTGAGGCGAACCAAAATCTGATACGCCGCTCACGAGCAGTACATTGTGATCGACTTTGAATACGCCGCTCCCAACCCTCGTGGTTATGACATTGCGAACCACTTTCACGAGTGGCGTGCAAACTACCATCACCCTACTCTGTCCCACTCGCTGCAACCTCACTACCCCTATCCGTCCATCGAGCAGAGGAACAACTATTACCGCGCGTACTTATCCATAGACGTCGGAGATCACCGCGAGACAGTTGGCGCCAGTAAAGATGTTCCGCAAGACCGCGTGGACGCGCTCGAGCGAGAGGTCAGGCTGTGGAGCCCGGCGTGTAGTGTGTTCTGGTCTATCTGGGGCATCGTGCAGGCCGAAGAGCAGATAGCCGGACTGGTTGCGGGCACCGAGGAGACTGATTTTGACTACTTGGTAGGTGCAACCCGCGCCCGTTTGCTGATTTGAAGGCGTACGCAGCGGAACGTATGGACATGTTCCGGCGGGAGGCCAGTGAGCTGGGTGCTTTGTGAGCTGGGTGCTTCGGACCAGATGAGGGACAGACGGCTGTCGCTGGCCGTACATGAACGAGTATACTTTTGTGACGATTGGCTCAGCAATATCATGCATGACACAACGATTAGGGATACAAATGTCAAGTACAGAACGGACCGTCGCTAGAAGCCAAATCCAGTCTGCTCGTCGAATGGACTGCGGAGGCCTTCTCCCAATTTCGAACCCTCGGTCAAAAGCAGAGCGCGAGGTTTGGCTCGTGCTGCCCGAATCTTCTTCACCGTGCGCTTTGTCCGCACGCAGTCGTCATCCTCGCTGTCGCTCCAGCTACTGCTCGCGGGTTTGGCCTTTGCGGGAGACAGCGACAACGGCATCGCCAGCACTACCGGATCGTTCGTCGATGGCTCGTGTGTCATGAAGCGGTCGCGAATGGGATGCGGTGCGCTCAACGCAGAGGTCGAGGACGAGCGTGTGATGCGCGGTGATATCGAGCGAATGGAGCCTGGTCTTCTCTCGGACACGACGACGGGAGGCGATGGCGAAGCGTCTCGAGGCGTATCGTCCCCGCGCGCGGCCTCGGCGGCAAGGTCATCGGCAGTAAAACTGCGACCGCGTTGCAAGAGCGATGGGCGAGCGGTGCGGGTGGGCCCGCGGAACGAACGCTGTCGACGACGTACTGTCGATGCCGGTTCTGGCGAAGCGGGCGTGACCGTGAACACGACTGATCCGTCGGTGGTGCCATCTTGTTCCGGCACGGCTGATGGTCAGAGTAAGGCGCAGGATTATAGCAGGTCTACTTACGCGAAGACGCCTTGCTCCCCCGGGTGGTAGCACCGAGTCTGGCAGAATTCTGCAGCGACGTCGATAGCCGCATAGTGCGTCCCACGTCCCCATCGTCATCTGATCGGTCGTCCAAAAAGTCCATCGAACCCACACGCCTGAGACCTGGCCGTGATTGCCTGTCGCGTCCATGTTGCCTGTCCGCTTGGTGGCCGAGCTTGCTCTCGGCTAGTGCCAGTTGGAACAACTTCTTGCGGGTGTCATCTAGCGAGTGACGCCACGCGCGGTCGACATAAGCATAGTCGAGGATCTGGCTGGCGAGTTCGTCCAGTATCTCAGGCGGGGGCAATTCACCGGGCGGGTAGGATGCGCTGAGGGGGCGGAAAGGATGCAAGAGGGCCTGTCTGGTCAGACCTAATCAATACGGTGTCACTCACCGATTGCATCGCGCCAACCTCCTCTTCGTCCCACTCGACCTCGTCGTCGTCTACTGCTCGACTCCGCTTCACGCCAGCAACGGCTAGTCTGTCCAATCGGCTACCGTTCGCATCGTGAAGAGCGGCGAGACCGAGAGGGAATGCCTGTGAGGTCAAAAGGACAATAGGGGAGAGACCAAAAAGTGACTTGCATTGGCATATGGCAGAGGAGTGTTGGGGGAAGGTGTGGATGGGGCCGAAGCATCCGAGTCTCTGCCACGTCAGCGCTTGCTTGCGAGCAACAGCAAAGAAAGGGCCTAGCGTGGCTCATTGTGATACGTACTGCGAGAAGGTGTAGGAGAGTCGAGGCGGCATGGAGATGTGCATGGAGATGTGCATGGTCGGTCTGGTTGATCTGTGCAGCGACGACATTGCTGGCAGGCAGCCGGGTGTTGGAAGCGATACACGGGAGCGGTGATGATGATGTCCGTACCAACCGACGGGATGAGATATGAGGATGAATGCGTATATCAAGATGGCAAGGGCATGTGGGATGGGCCGAGTAAACAGCAGCAGCGAGAAGAGACGATTGGAAAAGGGGATCTCGCATGCATACTGGCTCGAAGAACAAGCCAGATCTTCTCCTCGTTGCCCTCTGTCGATACCCGGCCCTTTCGCCACCCACCGCGGCGCGTGTCGACTCGACGCCCTCGACGTCACGCGTTTCTCCAGGTACGACGCGTCTAGACTGGTCTCCGCCCGTATAATTTCCTAAACAAGCAATTCCAGCAATCCACCTATTGCGCCACACTTCAAGGCGCTATCGTGCCTCTTCGCACAACGGGGGAGGGGATAACAGCATTCAAGCGTAATATCGTCATTCATCACTTATCATCAAAATAGGCCAACCGCCCTCTGCCCTGCTCCCCCTGTCAACATGTGCACCGTCTACTCCCTTAGATCAACCTTTTTGAGGGGACTACTGCCGTTAACACTGATTACACTCACCTCGCAACGGGCGTGCCAGAAGCCTCACTCACGGCATACGCATCGGCACGCATTTGACCCATCCGGCCCGAAGAAGACACATTGCTTTCTCTCGTAGCATGACCAAAGCGTGGCGCGGTGGCCGGCGCTGCCGGCTGACCCGTCCGCGCTTGCAAAGGGGTTGGAGGCGAGATGAGCAAGCTCGACTTGCCCTTTACACCGTTGGTCGGCCCGTCCGCGCGCAATCGCAGACTCGATGTCGACATTGACGTCGGCGCGGTGGGGACTTGTCTACGGCGGCCGGCCAAGATCCAAGGATGTCGCAGCGCCGGCTGAGGCTTGAGACGCTTGTCGGGATCCCATGTCAGGCATTTCGAAATAAAATCGACAAATTGGTCGTCGTTGCACTTGAGCACAGCAGAGAGCGTCTTCGCCCCCGGTCTCCGCCGCTTGCCCTTGCCGTTGACGAATGGTCGAGGCGCGCCGGTCGCGTCAAAGAAAAGCTTGCGCCGAGACGCCTTTTCCACGATGTACCGTTCCGGCACGCCGAGCACTTCCATGATACAGGCCAGCTGCTCATGTTCATTCTCGCCGGGGAAGATGGGAACACCCGTGTAGAGTTCCGCCAGGATACAGCCGAGAGACCACATGTCGATCGCCATGGCGTAGTTCATACCAAGGATCACCTCGGGACTGCGGTAAAACCGCGACTGGATGTAGGTGTATACTGCTGTTAATGGTGGCTTCGCGATGATCCAAGCTGCGACTAACCCTTTTCCGTCTCGAGACAGCTCGAGCCAAAGTCAATCACCTTGATACCGCTCTTGCTAGGGTGTGTTAAGAGGATGTTCTGCCAATCAGCGCCGCCTCGCACAGCCCACGCACCTCTGGCTTCAAGTCGCAGTGCACAATCCTGTGCGAGCGCATCAATTGCAGGGAAGACAGCATTTGCGCCGTGAACCGCCGGATCAAAACGGTCGAGAACCCGGCGAACTGATTTGCCTTGATCAACTCGTACAGGTTGATGCTGAGCATCTCGGTTACAATGCAGAGATGCCCGCGAAAGTAGAAATGATCCGACATCCGGACCATGTAGTGCCGGTCCTCAGGATCCCACTCCACAAGCTGCTGCAGGATCTTCACCTCGACGAGCGCCTGTGTGTGGAACCGCTTCTTGTTCCGAATGATCTTGATCGCCGTCGATCCTCCCGTCTTGTGATCCCGACAACCGACGACCTGTCCAAAGGAACCCTTGCCCAAGGTGCCGGTAACCTCATACCGGTAGCACAGGTGATCGCCGTCAACAACAATGTAGTCACCTCTCTCATCGTCGTAGCCGTAGTTGTACACAGCGCCGCCCGTTTGTGCCGGTCGCGAGATTTTTGTCGTGGGCGTGTAGTATATCTTGTCGTAGTCGAGAATTTCCTTTCGCTCAAAATCTGTCAGGCTGCTAAGATTCCTGCTGATGAACTCGCGCTGGGTAATCGGCGTCGTAGGCGGGGCGTCTTCCGGGAAGCGGTCAATATCCGACAAATCTTCCTTCTTCCCACTCGCATGACGGGCTTTTCGTCGCTTGACGTAAGCCACCATCTCCTGGTCCGCCTGTGTCTCGTCATCCTCGGCTGGGCTGACCGAGGGACTGTGGGCCACGAGCGAAGTTTTGCGAGAGGACGGCGCTCCGACCGAGCTCGAACTAGGAAGGCGGCTCGGGGCAGGCAATACGAGTTTGGCGTGGAGCGATTTGGACGGCTTGATGGGCGAGGTGTTGGAAAGCGGCGTCGACGATCCGTTCTGCACGGCGGCGAATTCGCGAGAGGCCCGCTTCGCGATGGAGGACGCTGTAGGTGCTGTTATAGACGGCGCCATGGGAAGATGACGTCGCGAGGGTGGTACAACCTGGCCAGACGTGTGGCGCACGAGTGGCTCGGACACCTTGTCGCCTCGGCGATTGTCGGCTCTTGCAGACATGGGCGCCAACAGATGCGCGCGATGTGTACCCGACGTCGTTTGCCTCGGCGTCGCGTGAACACCATTCACTGAGCCAAATTCGGATATGCTCGCCGATGTCGTACGCGACGACATGCCGTTTGACCGAGATCCAGTTGCCGCGGGAAAGGCAGGCGGGGGCATGCTTCCACGCGCCGGCGACTCGGCTGGGCGAGCCATCCGAGGAATCTTGGTCGGTGTAGCGGACGGCAGGTTCCGAGGAGACTCACGAAGCGAGGACGTTGAGTTGGGATGGCGAAGGGCCGGAGAGCTCGCGATTGGCGGCATGGGGTGCAAGGTCGATCCGCTTCGGCTTGACTGCGCCGAGGATCCCTGGCTGTCGGTGGAGGGCTTAGCTCGCAGCGTCTGAGAGGCGGGCGGCGCGGACAGTTTACCCGGCACGTCACCTGATATAGAGAGTGTCTGCATGTTAGTCGCGCATATGCGAGTCACGTACCTTGCCGCGCTTCCTGCCCGTCCAACCGGTGCTAGCGGATTGTGGCATTTCCGCGGGTATATCGACAATCGCGACAGACTCCTCCGGCAGGGTCTGCTGCGACACGTGGCGCTTCGAATTGCCGCGAAGCATGGACGGGATCGACATACCCAAGACGGACTTCCGCACAGAACTTGACTGGGCATTACGTGGGGCGGCCGGGGCGGGCAATGTGGGAGGAGATATCGCCGTCTCCGACTTTGGCATGGATGACGACGAGGTGCGGCGGAAGAAGGGAATGGAAGACGGTGTCAGACGTTTGTTCTGCCCAGGCTTTGGCATCGGTGCTGAAAGGGTCGAGGCCACAGGCGTTGTACTCGTCCGAGAGCCGTCATCGGACGACGGGTGGTGCACTTCGGACCAGGGTGTGGACATCTCCTCAGGCAGGCCGGGCGAGCTGGCAGGCGACGAGTCTTTGGTGTTGAGCCGTAGATTCAAGGCCGATGAGAAGGACCACTTCTTGCTCATCTGGCGGGGTCTAGCATTGCTGTCCGAGGGCACAGAAGACGGCGATTGGACCGGGGGCGATTGTTCCGAAGGAGAGGGGCGTACGGCCGAGTAGGTCAATGGGATTGGCGGCACAGGGGGTACGTTGGTGAGGTCGGCGTCGCTGTGAGACGACACGTCGCTGCCTGCACTAGCCCGGCGAGAGGGTTTCTCCTTGACTGACGCGCTGGACGGCGAGGTCGTAGGCAGCGACTGAGAGTCTTTCGACGTGGGGGTCCCCAGCAAACTGGTCGATGAGGAGGACTCGCGCTTGGTTATATCGGCAGGTTTGCCGAGACGTGATGGGACTATTGGGACCTCGTCGGCGAGATCGACCCAATTGTTGAGCGGCGACGACGTGGAAGTGGGCATCGGCTTCCCTGCGCGGGTCGCTGGAGGGGTCCCGGGTCGACTTGATATGCTCGTGGCGCTGGTGGAGGTCTTTGTTCGTGGCGTCTTCTTCCCGGGAGTAGTCGACAAGCCATCCAACTTGCGCAGTGCTTCGACAGTATCCGGATTGATCTCCTGACCGTCCCACCCGGACGATCCTTTCAAAGAGTTTGACCGCTGGATACTTTTTGTAGACGTGGAAGAGGGAAAGTACGACGTGCTTGGACCAGCGGGCGGGGTGCCTATCGAAGCAAAGTTGTTGACAGATCCCGAGCCGCGCAAAAATTGATTGATCGACGCGCTGGAAGGGCTTGGCGGCAGGTGCGAAAAATCTTTTGGTGCAAAGTGCTTCATGATCTCGTGGTGCGCCGTGTTGGGACTCTGTCGGGACTTTGCTGAGGACTGGGGCGGTGTTCGTCGGCTGTTGCGGACTGTCGAGTCGGCCGAGTGGGGAGGCGTTTGCTTGGGCGGCGCCTGCTGCATTTGACGAGACTGACGTCGCGCGTATATCCTTGCTCGAGCAGTGTTGGGTGAGAATTCGGTAGGCAGATCCCAAGATGTCTGAGGATGAGCCGGGGCAGAGGCGCGATGGTCTCGATTTGCAGCGGGCAATGCGGCGGGCGGCTCGTCAGGGACGGAAAGCGATGCAGCCAAAGCCGCGGTCATGCTTGAGTCAAAGTCAAAGTCGGCAAGGGTGTTGAGCGACAGCAAAGGGTCTGATCTGTCCGGCCGTGTGCGCTTTGGCGTCGAGTCGGCCTCTGCGTTGATCCCCAAGCCAACGGCTGTCTGGGCGCTCGGCTGGGGTACAGGAGGCGTGCTGCTGCTTGATGCATAGGTGCTGGGTCCGGATGCCACCCATCGAGGTGTCGAAAGTTCTCCGACTCCAATGAGGTTATTGCGGTTCAGTGTTGACGGATCGACGATCGGGGACCTGGGTGGGGACGTGCCGGGTCGAGATCGGGCCGGGGGGTCGGGAAAGACTTGCGGCGTAGCGCCTTGGCCTACAGCTGAGAGAGGTGCGGATGTGAGGTCGGGGATATAAATGGGCCTCTCGGAGGATCGAAGAGGTACATCAGGCGGCACGGGCAGCGGTCGGGACACGCGCTACGAGGTCAGTACTGGGCATCGGGTTCGAGCTCAGCTCACCCGCATGGCTCCTTGCACCACTTGACCCTCCATTTCTGCCTTGATGCGCTCACTCCGCGGACTCAGGTCTAAAGCTGCCGGAGCTGGGGCTCTATTGCCCCTCAACGTTGAATTCAAGCTGGTCGGCAATTGTCGTTCCGCAGACAGCGACGATGCGGATGTACTTGTCGGTAAAGTGTTCTCCTGGTCCCGCAACGGGTGATGGTGCGTCGGGGGCAGCGTCCTCGGTGGAGGCGGGTGGAAAGCCGACATGGCGCGGGGTAGATCGAGACTGGGCGGCCGTTCATCCTCGGAGGCGTCGTCGAATCTGCCTATACTGTCCCGATTGTCCGACCCAAGCCACGGAACACCTTGGTGGGGCTGATCGCTGTTGACTGCCTCGGATGAGTGGCCAGAGTCGAGCGGGTATGGATGGGAACGAGCGCGGACGCTCATGTCACTGGCAGGTGAGTTTGATGTGTTCCTCGCTAGAAACGTTCTGGCTGACCTCGCGAAATGGGAATGCAACGGTGTTAGGTGGTCATGCAGTCGAGCCCAAATGAATCAAGCGATGAGGGAGATATCTATGCTTGAGGAGAATTGCCTGATGATCGCAAATGTTTATGAGAAAGGTTGCGGTGATGCCGACGCGATGGTCCGGGCTCGGGGATCAAGGGCGGAGTACAGTGGCCGGCTGGCAAGCGCGGGATGCTCTCGACGGGGTGAGCCGAGGTCGAAGCGACTGTGACTTGTGCAGAATGAGGTCGATGCAAGATGGCTAGGACGAGTACGAGACTGTGTTCTGTGAATGGGTATATAGTCGGCTGTACTCGTCAACTTGTCTGATCAACCAAGCAGTTACCAGCGAGGAGCGACCTGCGGGCCAAAGTCAATCCCACCACGCGTCACTCGCGTGGACTGACATATCAGCTGGCGGCGATCGCCGTTCATCTCCGGCCGTTATTGATCATTCTGCATCGGTTGCTTTGTTCGTCTTTGTCACCATTCAACAACATCGAGCCAACATGGCACCGCTCTCAGCAGCCGACAAGCAAAAGTTGCTTATGCAGCAAGAAATAGCCAAGCTTTCCGGTTAGGCGACTATTGTTGTGCGTTCGCCTCAGCTTACATTTCAGGTGCCATCACGCGCCACTCGTCCGAGTCCAGAGGCCCGACGCAACGCTCACATCCGTATGCCAGAGGCAGAGCCGGCTACAGGGGAAGTGCGAGGGGAAGAGGCAGAGGCGGGAGCTATAATCTCGATTTGAGAGACTCGCCCGCGGCGGGTGCGTCGGGTTCGAGCGCATTGGCATCCACAGTCACGCCTGCGAATCAAGCGGCTTGGGTGAAGAATCCGCAATCGCGTAGCGGGAACATGAGCATCATGACAGCAGAGAAGAGGTTGGTGGCGGGTCATGACAGGACTGATGCCAGTGCACAACTGCAAGCGAGACCGGCAAGGCCCCGAAGGGCTCCAGCGCACATACAAACGATTCCCTCGTCGTCGGGTGGTCGAGTCGTCATCGACGGAGTCGTGTTCCAGTTCGAGCAGGGCGGCGCGAAACTGAGTCGTGTAGGGGGTGAGTCTAGCAGGGTGATGCAAGCTGACCGGCAGAAGTGGCGCCTTCTAGCACGCCCACCCGCCGGCGGGTCAGTTACGGAGGAAACCAGTACAGAAGGACGTCTTGGGGCAATCTCGTTCAGGCGGAGAAGAAGTGAGCGGTGGACATGTGGATAATGCTTACCACAGACACAAGCGGGCCATCCCGTGCAGATACTATACAAAGACCGGTGAGTCGGGGCTCGCGCCGGGCTGACGCGCAAGGTCGCTGCAACCGAGCTTTGACTTGTCCCTACGCTCATATTCCCGACCGCGTCGCCATCTGTCCCCGCTTCTTGCGCTCTGCTTGCAACGCTCAACCATGCCCATTATCGCATCGTCCGTCGGCGCACAACACCCCTTCGTGTCTTCGTTTTCAGGCGACCTCGACGTGCCGATACGGGGAGGCTTGCGTCTACCCGCACGTCAGAGTCGCCCCAGACGCACCAGTTTGTGAGGCGTTTGCACGGGGCGGATGGTGCGATGAGGAGCCTGGAGTCTGCCCTGACCTACATGTGTGGGAGTGCGGAGAGTTCAGAGCGAAGGGGACGTGTGTCAAGGGCGGGAAGTGTGGGCTGCGTCATGTCTTGCGAGCGGTGAAGAGCAAGGAAACGACAGAACACTCGCAAACAGGCGGGAGCTTTGAAGACAACGCGGATTACGTCGACTTTGACCACGGCTCGCCTCAGAGCATCGACGGACCAAGTGACGAGGAGGAAGAGGGCGCAACTGGCACTTCTGACGGTGACGATGATGATGACGACGATGATGACAACGACGAAGACGAAGACCTCGACGTTGATGATATGCGCAACGGTCGCGATGAGATGCGCAGCAGCCACAACGGCACAGGTGAGTCTATCTCCGGAGATAGTGAGGAGGTGGACGAGTTGATTGTACACTAGACTTGTGTAGATATGGCTATTTGTCTCGTGTAGATTACGATTGACGGTTTGGTGATTAAAAGAAATGATCACGCGTGTCCTATATGCATGGATGCATCACTCTGCGATGAACGACGTGAGTGGTGAACGATGGAATGGGTGTGTTGGGGGTGTATTAGAGGATTCAGGAAAGAACAAGGTTTTGGTTCCAGCCATCGGATCGATGACTGCCTACCCGTGGACCAGTCACTACACCACCACCACCACCACCACCACCACACCACCCAATCCGACCACATCCACCACAACCACCTACCCCTCTACAACCCCCCATCCACCCTCTTCATCCACCTCCGCCTCCGTCTCCTCTCTCAGCCCTTGCCGCTTTGTCCTTGGTCTCTTTACCCCCCCGCAGCTCTCCTTTCCTTCCCGCTCATCGTTTGCAGTACAACGTCGCGTCACACATCCCAAACATAGCATTTCATGTCGCCTATATTCCGCCGCGGGACCACCGCACCCTCCGCCCCCGTCGAGCCCACCCCAGCGGCCATCAACAACAACGGATCATCTTCGTCCCGCAGACGAGCCCCATCCGATGCCTCCACCTTTGCTTCGACGAGTTCCCGCACACATTCGCCGGACAAACGACAACATCTCCGCCTGCCCAAACCAGCCGACTTCTTTCAGTCCAGCGGCCCACCATCCCCATCCGCGCACAGCACACGCAGTACACGGAGCGCCAAGCCCATCGCCGGCTCGCCCGTCTCGCAAAAGACATTTCGAAGCCGTTTCGACGATAATGCGTCAATTGAAGATCTTGGTGACCAACAACCCGATTGGTGGGGCCAGGGCGGGCCTTCAGATTTGAACGGTTCGCCCCGGTCAGGCTCGATCCAAGTGATGGACGACCGGATGGAGACGACAATAGCAGCAGATCGTGGGCAAGATGGCAATGACCTCTCACCGTTCCCCGATGCACACAACGCGTCCGTTCCGCCGCATCACCCACCACCTCAGCCGCACCCCGCTTCACAGTACGATGGTTCGATCGTGGCGGGAAGACCTAGCGCAGAGCTGAGTCTGGGCGGTTTCGCTCCCGACTGGGGGTCCCCCGTGGCGATGGACGGCATCCTCGATCCCGCAGCGCCTCCCCGACACCTACCTCGACAAGGCAGCGCGTCGGGTCAGGCTGGGACCAACATCGCTCCATGGTTAGAAGACAACGCTGGCACCACAGACTCACCTCGGCAGTCCAACGGATCCGAGCACGCTCATCACGCCCTCAACAATGCGCACGACCCATCTTCGGCTCGATCAAGTCACAGTTCGGCGATCACGCCCACAACAAGCCGCTTGCCGTCGTCATCTGGCACCAGCCTGACCGGCCGATCACGGCGAGGGTCATCCGACAGCGTCCAAACGCTCTCCGCAGACGCGCCCGGCCCGGCCCCCGCGCCCGCTCCACCCACATACTTCCCCGGCGGCGGTCGACACCCAAGTGTGGCTGGGCGCGCGGGACGCTACGGCAGTACGGCGTCCAATCTCTCTGGCTCGATCGCAAGCACCGGTAGCGAGAGGAAGAAAGGTTTTCTGGGGGGCTTTCTGAAGCGAAAGACAGTCGGGCCGGCCGGTGAGTCCATCTCCGCCGTGCCCCGCTTAACCCCAGCTCCAGCAGACTTCGGCCCGTTCGACGGCTCGCATCGTGGTTCTGCATCCGGCTCAACGAGCTCAAGATTGTCAACCTCTACATCCTACAGCTCACTTAGTGCCGCGCCGCCGCAAGTCTCCCCCATCCGCTCCAGCCGTCAAATTCCCCAGCAGCCTCACGGCTTCGCCTCCGACGGCGCGATCTCCCCCTTGCACGAGATAGGCGAGCCCGAGTTCACCCTGGATATGAACCTCGACGACATGGAGGGTATTGTCAACCCCAATCTGGCTCCAGCACCACCCCGGGCCAGTGGTTCGGACCCTTCCGAGGCGATGATCGTACAGGATGCGCTCAATCAGACGAGCAGCTTTGCCACGAGTCAGTCTGGCTCAAGTGGGTCCGCCGACTCGGGCCCAGGTGCCCCCGCCCCGCGTATTGTGACAGCTCCTGCCGAGCGCACGTCCGACCCTTTTTCCCGCGTCAATCCGTTCGGCTCGCCCCATGGCTCAATTGCCTCGCTCGAGGGCAAGCCACGCACGCCGCCCTCACCGCATACGCTTGTACTTGCACCCCGACATCCCTCGGCTCAGCCTCGTCGTCCATCACAATTGCGCAATATGCAGCGAGGGTCGACAGATTCGGACACTGTGGATGCCGCCGCGCTGCAACCGCTCGCACCGGCCTGGGCGCAGCTGCAGCCGCCAGGCGCAACTCTCTTTAACGATCCCTTCGGGCCAAGCGGGACGGTAGACTCGGCGCCGATCGACGGCCCCGCCTCCGCGGCCGCCGCGGCCGCTTGGGCTGCGCCAGAGTCGTGGGGAGTGGAAGCCGACGAGGAGGAAGGAGGAACAACAAGCTCGGACGAGGACGATTGGAAGCTTAGGGAGGACGCCACACCCCCGCCCTCAGACCATAAACACCTCCAGCCATCCTCGTCGACCTCCACAAAACCCCCTCCGTTCGGCTTCAAATCCGCCGCCCGCGATGGCTCCGAGTTCCGCCCGGGCACTGGCTCGGGCAGAAAGAGACCTAAAACGAACTCAGGTCGGCCAGGTTCACGTCCGACAACCGCCGCTCGACCAGGCACTTCGGGCAGCGCTCATATCTCCACAGTACCTCACCACACGCGCATCTACCGCGCGGATGGAACCTATACACCCATGTCGTTCCCAATCAACACGTCTGTCGCCGAGATTCTCTCCACTCTATCATCCATCGACGCCCCAGGCAAGAAAGTGACCACCAATATGAAGCTCTACCTTAGGACCGGAGGTCAAGATCGTCAACTTCTTCCCTCGGAGAAACCCCTTGCCATCCAGGATCGACGCCTCCGTCAAGCCGGCTACACCGACTTAGAGCGGCTCGAGGAACTCGGCAAGGACGACCTCTTCATCCTGTGCAAATTCATTCACCAGACACCAAACTTGCCGGTCATGAATCCCGTGAGTGCCTTCCCCCACCACCCATCTAACCGCAGGAAGAAGAAACGTCGTACGACTCGTTCGAGCTCATCGACGTAGCAGGTCGCGACCTACTCACTATCCCGATCTTCCTACATCTGCACGCTCACAACATCATCATCCTCAACGTCAGCCGCAATCCGATGAGCGATATCCCTCTAGACTTCATCCAAGCGTGCACTGCGCTCAAAGAGCTCCGCATGTCGTACATGACCCTCAAGCGCATTCCGGCGTCTATTTGCGCCAGCACAACCTTGGCGCGGCTCGACGTGTCGTGTAACCGCATAGCCGACCTCGAAAACGTACCTCTGCACGAGATCCAGACCCTCACCTCGCTCAAAGTACAGAACAACAAGCTCGCTTCGATCCCATCTTACTTTGCGCAAATGAAAGCGCTCAAGTATCTCAACATTTCAAACAACAAATTTGAAACGTTCCCCGCAGTCGTCTCCGAGATGTCCAACTTGGTCGACTTGGACGTCTCGTTCAACACCATCGCTGAGCTGCCCTCGGAAATGTCCAATTTGAAATCGCTGGAGCGCCTGGCGGCGTTCGGTAATGAGCTCACAACATTCCCAGCCTCATTCTCCACTCTCGCCAATCTTCGCTCGCTCGACGTTCGCCGCAACAAGCTCACGGACATCGACTCGGTTTACGCGCTTCCCAACTTGACCATTTTGCAGGCCGACAACAACAATCTCGTTACGCTGGACGCGCAGCTCGGCGCTAAAGTCCGTCAATTCAGCGTCCCGCACAACTCCATCACCCGCTTTACGCTGGCCCCTCAATCGGACACGCTCGTCACGTACGCCCTCACCCGCCTGGACCTCTCCCATGGTAAAATCTCCACCCTCGCCGACGAAGCCTTCTCTGGCTTAGTCAACCTCATAGATCTCAACCTCGATTTCAACCAATTCACCCGACTCCCCTCCACCATCGGCGAGCTCATCAACCTGCAATCGCTGTCATGCACCGACAACATGCTAGAGAGTCTGCCCTCCGGCGTCGGCCGCCTCCAGAAGCTGCGCGTGCTCAACGTTCACAATAACAACCTCAAGACGTACCCGCCTGAGCTATGGGCATTGAGCTCATTGGAGAAGTTCAACGCAGCCTCCAACCTGGTGCGCAATTGTCCACCCCCGCCGCCCGTGGCCGACATTATCGAGCTCGTCGGTCCCGAGGTCACTGCCGAGCTCGACCTTTTGAACCCCCACGGCGTCCAGTTGTACCCCATATCCAAGAACATTCGCGAGGTGTCCTTTGCCGACAATCGATTTGATGACCAGGTCATGCACTACCTCGCTGAGTTACCTCACCTCCGCGTCCTCAATGTCAGTTTCAACGATATCCACGAGATACCACCCGGTACTCTCTCGCGCTGGCCCAACCTCGAGGAGTTGTACCTCTCCGGATGCAAGCTCACGACGCTCCCATCAGAGGATCTGGAGAAGCTGCAAAAGCTCCGCGTTCTTCATCTCAATGGCAACAAGTTACAGACGCTGCCATCCGAGCTTGGTGCGCTGGGCTCACTGCAACACCTCGACGTCGGCAGTAACGTGCTCAAATACAACATCGCCAATTGGCCATATGACTGGAATTGGTGAGTTTGCTCCACAACACCGCTGACAGCAGGAATTGGAACACCGCTCTGCGCTACCTCAACCTCAGCGGGAACAAACGCCTGGAGATCAAGCCAACCAGCGCGCAAGACATGTCGCACGTCTCCACTTTCCGCAAGGACCTTTCCGACTTCACAGCGCTCACTTCATTACGCCTACTCGGTCTCATGGACGTCACCCTCCGCATTCCATCTTTGCCCGACGAGAGCGATGAAAAGCGAGTCCGCACATCATTTTCTGATATCAACAAAATGGCGTACGGAATATCCGACATGGTCGGCTCGACAGAGCACCTCGCTATGTTCGACATGGTTGTGCCAAACTTCCGAGGCAAGGACAACGAGTGCTTGTTCGGCATGTTTGGTCGAGCAATGTCGCCAATGGCCGGTAAAATCCCGCGCTTCCTGCAAGAGACCTTTGGCACCACCCTGAGCGGTCACCTGGACCGTCTTGCCAGCGGCGAGGACGTCTTGGAAGCCCTCCGTCGCTCGTTCCTGGCCTCGAACCGGTCCACCTTCCTACACCTCTGCATGTCCAACGGCCGCAAGGACTCGGTCTCCAGCCTAGCTCCCGCGGACTCCATGTTCCGCAACTGGTCACCCTCGCCGGCGTCTCCCTTCCGCAACGGTGCCTCTGGCGCTGTCGTCTACCTTGTCGACAAGACGCTGCACGTGGGCAACGTCGGTGACTGTCTCGTGGTTCTCTCGCGGAAGGGGGAGGCCGAGCTTCTTTCTAAGCTGCACGATCCCACTGACCGTGAAGAGACGGCCCGAATCCGTCGTGCCGAGGCCTGGGTCTCTACGAAAGGTTACGTCAACGACGAGAAGGACGTCGACATCTCGCGCGCAATCGGCTACTTTCAGCACTTCCCTTCGGTCAATGCTTCGCCTGAAGTTCGCACTAGGGAGCTTTCCGAATCCGACGAATTTGTCATTGTGGGCAACTACGCTCTGTGGAAATGTTGCTCTTACCAAACGGCCGTCGACATTGCCCGCACTGAACGGGACGATCCAATGATGGCTGCCCAGAAGCTGCGAGATTTCGCCATCTCGTACGGCGCTGAGGGCTCTGTCATGGTTATGATCGTCAACGTTTCCGACCTTTTCGGCAATCGGCGCCGCCGCGGCAACGTATCTGTTGCAGAGCCATCCGCAGACGATGGTTCCTACGCGCGCGAAAGGGACAAGCGCAACATCCGCCGCCGCTACGAAGAGTTCGGCGATCGCACATTGAACAGGCTGCAGCAAGAGATCGAACCACCCGTCGGCCAGGTCGCCATTGTCTTCACGGACATTGTCAACTCGACCCATCTATGGGAAACCAATCCGGGAATGCCGA
>CAUG01000106.1:0-57620 GCA_000442785.1 Papiliotrema flavescens NRRL Y-50378
GAGCCAGCTCGCCCGCCGTTTGGAGATGTGGGATTTGAAGAGTTGGGCGAAACATGAGTCGGGCGTTGAGGCATGGGTAGCCGGAGGTTGGGATTGCGCGACGAGCCGCCGGGCTGCGAAGGTGAGGCTGACGAAGACAGAGCCTGTCGGTCGTGGGCAGAGGAAGGACCGGCCGCCGCGTTCCTCGCGGGAGAGGCCTGGTTTGAGGGCGTGTTGCCCATGGCGAACGTGTGTGTCTTGCTGGTAAGGCGATGTGAACAGTCCCGATATGCGTGTGCTTGTTTGACCGAAGTCCACGTTGCGTGTGTATAAGGTGAACGTGATGTGATGAGTGATAGCGTATGGCCATAGCCAGATGAAGGCTACCCCGGTTACAGCTACATGTGAATATTGCTTGTTTGGGTAATTCTCGGGTCAGGGGTCCAACTCGAATCAACCCCGCGTCGTGGGCTGACTGACCCCTGTGTGAGCTGTCGGCCCTGGATCACTACTCTGTCGGTTGTTGCCGCCTCGTCTCGTCTTCCTCTCCGGCTTATAGCTAATCATCCCACGTCCATCACCCCCTCCCCCTTCCCCACCCATCCCTTGGTCGGTCCCCTGCCCCTGCCCCCTGACTCTACTCCATCTCCTCGCTCGGTCACCTCGGTTGAGACAATTCATCCATCGCGATCACCACTGTGTTGTATGACTCGTCATCGTAGATCTGTCGGTCCATCCCCCAATCGTACCCGACGGATCACATTCGAATAGACCATTGTCAAGACCCATCTTTCCGCTTACGCTCAATCCGACAGAAACCCTCACACGACTATAACATGGCGACCCGACCCGCACCGCCCGCGCCGGGCGGTCGCGCCAAATCATCCGCACACGGCTCAAGCAGACCAAAGCCGCGAGTGGGGCAGTACATCATTGAGCGGACACTGGGGACCGGCTCTTTTGGCAAAGTCAAGCGTGAGTTCTCAGAGCGCTCAGCTATCAGCAGGCTTTGCGCCAATATGGGCTTATCGCTCACGCCAGTCGCGACGCACAGCATAACAGGCCATCAGGTCGCGCTCAAGCTGATCAACCGGGCCAAGATCACCACGCCAGACATGAATGCGCGAGTCAAGCGCGAGATCCAGTATCTGAAGGTGCTACGTCACCCGCATATTATCAAGCTGTGAGCCAGCTATCGAACACGTCTGGCCCAAGGCTGACGGAGCAGGTACGAGGTGATTACGACGCCGACGGACGTGATCATGGTGATGGAGTACGCCGGCGAGGAGCTGTTCAATTACATCGTTGCTAAGGGCAAAGGCGGAGTGCGTTACTCTGGAGTGCGATCCGCGCCAGGCTAATCGTCAGATGAGCGAGGCCGAAGCGAGGCGCTTCTTCCAGCAAATGATCGGCGCAATAGAATACTGTCATCGGCACCATATCGTTCACCGGGACCTCAAGCCGGAGAAGTGAGTCACTTTGCGCGGCTGGACCGGGTTTGCGGCTCAACTGCAGCCTGTTCCTCGACTCGCGCAATAACATTAAAATCGGGGATTTCGGCTTGTCCAACTTGATGACAGACGGCGACTTTCTCAAGACGTCTTGTGGAAGTCCAAATTACGCTGCGCCCGAGGTCATTTCCGGAAAGTGAGCCGCCTGCAGGTGCAGCGAAGATTACAGTGATTGACCGCAGGCTATATTCCGGCCCTGAGATCGACGTCTGGAGTGCGGGTGTCATCATGTACGTGCTGCTGTGCGGCAAGCTGCCCTTCGACGACGATCACATCCCATCTCTGTTCAAGAAGATCGAGAGTGAGTCCCCTAAGTCCCCTGTCTGCCGTCGAGAGCAACAGCTTAAGCTTAGATGGCGCATTCCATATCCCCAGCCACGTTTCCGAAGGCGCCCGGCACCTGCTTAAGCGGATGCTACACACCGACCCTCTCCGTCGAGCCACCATCACCGAAATTCGTTCGATGCCCTTCTTCCAGGAGGACCTACCACGGTATCTACAACCGTTACCCGAGGTGGAACAGTACCCGACGCTGCCCATGGACGACCTGTCCACGCTATTGCTCATCAACGAGGGACAGGCCGACCCTCGCAAGGTGGCCGAGTCCAAGGGGTTGATCTTCTCAGAGGATCTAGGAATTATCGATCCGGAGATCGTGGAGGAGTTGCTCGAGAGGATATCGACTTATACTCCGGAGATGGTGTGGGCCCTGTTGCAGAAGAATGGAGACAATCAGGTCAAGGTGGCGTATCAGCTCGTGCGGGATCATAAGCGGATTGTCAAGGATTGTGAGTGACGGCGGGTATTTGGAACAGGTGCAAGCGAACATGGGCTGACGGGCAGCGATGCATGGGTACGAGGACGAAGACACGTCGGCTATGGAGGAATTCATGGCGTCATCCCCACCTGCTTGGAACGCCAATATTCCGGTGAGTGGTTTCGAGCACAGGTGCACGGCTAGCTTGTCGGTCTGCTTGCGTCGCTGACAAACAGCGGCCTCCGTCAATGAATCAGTTCGAGGAGGAGAATGACTGGGAGGAAGACGTCGATCAGGAGATCCAAGATATTCCCAACGCGCATTTCGACGTCTTGAACAGCAGTCTGCCCGGCTACGGCACCCCAGCATCACAGACCGATCCCGCTGGACCACACGGCGATCAAGCTCAGGCTGAACGAGCTGCTAAGGTCCTCTTGTCCGCCTCCGCTTCCGCAGCCGCAGCAGCATACCACTCTACGCCGGTCCAACCCGAGAAACCGCTTCAAAAGCCTAAATGGCACTTCGGTATCCGATCACGGTCACCGCCCATGGAGGTCATGTTGGAGATATACAAGACGCTAGGCGCGCTCAACATGCAATGGAAACGGAAAGAGGGGATCGCGATGCCGGAGATTGGGCTGCCACCGCCTGGTGGATATCCCGAAGAAGTTGACGCCGCTATCGAGCAGTGGACGGCCGAACACGGAGGCGTGGCGCCGCAATTTGGGAAGCGTGCGCCGCCGAAGAAGGAGTTATCGGCAAACGAGAAAGCGGCGCAAGGGCTGTACCTCGTGGAGACGCGGGCGCAGTACGATGACGTCGTTGTGAGTAGGGCAGGGTCTGTGTTTCGATAACATGCTTATTTCCACAGGTCCGGATGGACCTGCAGCTGTACAAAGTCGATGCGGCAAATTACCTGGTCGATTTCCGGAACATTGGCTACTACCGCGCCTCGTCCGGGAAGGCCCTCAACCCGGACGACATCAAATCGGTGGATCTTACGGAGACGCAGACGCAAAGCGGAGAGGGTGGAGAGCGCGCCGAGGGTCAGGCGACAAGCCCGCGTACGAACTCCGCTGCAGCAGGCGGCGGGCATATCAAGACGTCAACGTCATCTACCGGTGCTACCGACACGGCGGCGGGGCTGATCGGCGGCGTTTCGGGCCCGTTCCACTTCCTGGAGATGGCGTGTCAGCTGATCGCGGAGCTCGCGAGTGGGTAGACTTGTCGCTCAAGGCCATGGGTCGCTGGACAGGTTGCGTCAGAGACGGGGAGATAGGGAAGGGAAAACGCGCGCCGAGCGGGGCTAACCACTCGTCGGTCCTGCAAGAACACCAAGGCGTGAGCGATGACGAAGGCGCAGCCTGTGAGAGGCAGCCGGTTTGTGTACATGTCAAATTGCTATAGATGCGCGGGGGTCTGTGCCGCGGGACACGAGGTCCTTCTGGAGAACCTATCCGTCGACTTCAGCGGTGTGCTTGAACAGATTTCATCCATTCCTCAACTCATATAGACTGCTCGGACCATTGATCTTACTTCGTGTAGCTACGAATGCAACGAAACCGTGTCATGACAGCATATCCGAGACTGAGTATCCGCTCGAATCACGAACCCAAATCCGTGGTTGGGCTTGATGTGGATCAACAACGGGGCTCCACATCGCGTTGCTCACAGGGCATGGCCGCTTCCCCGATTCGCGATCAACGGGTCTCGATGAACATTGGTTGCATTTCAGCTCGACAAAGTAGATCTTCGCTACGATGGCTGTGACGGCTCCGGCTACTCGGAAGCCCTTCGATCCGGCGCTCCTGAGCCCTCCCGCTGCGTACCCCATACCGGGTCCGCCGGACCTAGATCAAGAGACCCTCAGCAAGCTCGAAAAGATCAAGCAACATTTCAGCCGACAAGGCTTCGATCTGCCCGATAATGAGAGCAGTAGTGAGGGAACGAAGAGCGGGCTGTCGGAGAGGGAGATGATGTTTATGGTGAGTCGTCTAGACGCAGCTTCCACGCGCATCCTCTGTCGCGCGCACGGTCTGCACGGTCCTCAGCCCTTCAGACCGCCGAGCTCACCTACAGTCTCGCGAGACTTTCACGCGGTAAGCCGATGCCACGCAGCACGAACGCAGCTGATACCCGACTGCAGCTTCCTCATAGGTCGGTCAGCAATGTCAGTCGAACAGTGTCGCTCATAGCAGGGACGAAGGGAGACGTCGATGCGGCTATCAAACGCCTTGAAGATGCGGTCGTCTGGCGTCGATCAGTCACGATAGACGATGTCGAGGCCATGGCGAAGGATTGCGAGCCAGAGGTGCACGCTCTCGCCTGTCAAGAGAGGTATCATTGACGGGCCAGTCGCGCAGCGGCAAGAACTTCGTCATGGGCTTCACGCCCCAGCGCCGGCCGATCATCTACTTCTTCCCGAACCGCAATACCACGCCAGTCGACCAGCGTCGGGCCATCCATGCTGTGAGCCTGTCCCAAGAGTCGCTCATACACGGTCTCTGACGCCAGATCTTCCTCTTGGAGCGCGCGCGGGACCTCATGCCGGAGGGCACGACGTGCGTTCTCGTTCAGAAGCCACTTGACATGTGCTGGGAGGCTGACCAGCAGCGCCGTGACGGTCGTCTTCAACTTTGCGGGCAAGAAAGAGGGCCCGCCGACCAACATCTCGGTACGTGGATCCCGCGACGGACATCGATGGGTCGATACGGCGCAGCACTGACACCAGGTCGCCCGGCAAGTGCTGCACATCCTCTCATCTCACT
This sequence comes from Papiliotrema flavescens NRRL Y-50378, assembly GCA_000442785.1. NCBI lineage: Eukaryota > Fungi > Basidiomycota > Tremellomycetes > Tremellales > Rhynchogastremaceae > Papiliotrema > Papiliotrema flavescens. The sequence continues at coordinate 5,016 of CAUG01000106.1, forward strand.
ACCCCGAGACCCTCGCCAGCTCCGTCTTCCAAGATATGCACTGGGCCATCAAGGGCTTCATCACCCTCATGTGGCCGTTTGTCGACGCCAACACGAAGAAGAAGGTCAAATTTGTCGATTCGGCCGAGAAGAGCATTATCAAGGACGGGGAGGTGCATGCGGATCAGCTGGCCGTCGAATGCGGGGGCGACCTGGACGTGAGTTGCGGTGCAGTGTTCTGCATCAAGACCAAGAACACCAGCCGGGGATGTCAGAGCTGACGCCAGATGCCATACGACCACGATACGTACTGGGACACCATGGTCGAAACGTGTCTTCAGCGGAGACGGGAGCAGGAGCAGGCGTTCCGCAAGGGAGCAACTTCCGTCGGGAGGGAGGAGCGGGAATGGCGGACGCAGAGGACGGAACCTGTGGGCGCTGGCAAGTCCGCGGCCAGGCCACTGGACTGGGATGCGGACGATGTCGATTGAGCGTCGACCGGTCAAGCCTTCGCGGCGGTATGGTTGTAGATGGTAGATCGGTTAGCGCCCACCCTGTCTGATGCCATATATATACAGTGCATATGTATTCCTCTCATGTGAATTTATCCTCAGCAAGCGCGCGGTCCCGTCCGCCTCCTAGTCGCGCTCCGTCCTCTGTCCGCATGAATTCAATACTCGCAATACTCGCTGCCACCATCCTACCGCTATGCGAGTGACTCCTTACTTCATGGCCCGCTTGCCCGCCCGCAATTTGCTCTTAATCTCCACGACCGCCGGCTTTTTCTCCTTGCTCTTCTCCTTCACCACGGTTGTCCACCCCGCCACCTGCTTGACCCCCTGCTTGGCCTGTTCGCCGTCGCCGTCACTCTCTGCCACCTCGACGATAGGGACATACTCCGCCACCTTCTGTGTCTTTGGCCGCAACCTCTTCTCCATTTTCTCCACCATTCCAGCGGTCCGTCCTGACCCGGGTACCTGCCGCGCTGCATCATGCAGAATTCCTCCGCCTTTGTCTCCAACCATCGCCTTGTGTATCTGCGCCGCCGAATCCCTTGCCCAGCCTGTCGCTATCGCGCTCGCCTTGTTCGGCAACCTGTCTTCCCGCTGACCGCGTCGGTGAGCCGCCGCGTCGCGCGAACCCGATGATCCGATCAGTGGTGTTTTACAGGCCGCCAACGGTGGCCAGAGAGGGGGAGGACTGGGTCGAGCTACCTCTGAGACCGACTTCGACCGTCCATGCAGTCGTTTCGGCTTCGAGTCGATGGTCAGGGTTGTCATCTCGGGTATACTAGGCGACTTTGGCGAGGTTATCAGCGATCCCCTCCTCTCACTCGTATCTCGCTTGGCCAGAATCGGCGAGGTCATTTGCGGGGTATGCAGGATCGTCCGCGACGAGCTGTTCGTCGTAGACCTGGAAAGTGTGGGGAGATCCGCATGCATGGCGGTGGGCAGCGGGATCTCGAGGACCCTTCCGTGCGGCTCGTCCTCGTAAGCAAAGCTGGGCCTGACCAGTTGACAGGCATGCCACGTCGGCAGAGTAGAAATCGCCGCGTGAAGGGAAGTAACATTCACAAGGATCGATGATGTCGACTTCTTCGAAAATGACCACGCGCCCTTGCCGCCTCGGCCGGTCCATACGATACGCTTGAGCCGTGGGAGTCGGCGCACGAGCTTGCGCAGATCGCGGATATCGGGTAACGTGGAGTCCCCCTCCGCCAGTACGTGTGCCAGAGGCGGTGGTAGACGAGCCAGCTCTTCTGGAGTCGCACACGTCTTCGCCGGCCCAGCGATAGATTGATGCTCTGGAGCTGATACGACCTCCAACAGTTGTAAGTCCGGACTAGCGGAGAACGCTGTGGTCATTGTTGCCTACTCATCAGTGTTTATGCTCGCATTCGTCATGCAGGCTCACCAGCTTGATCATCGAGGCTCGGATGGCCACCCGAACACGTCTCATCTGGGGCACAGCCTTCAGCATAGCCTCCAATTCAGTCGCGTCCATGTTCCACCAATCTAGGCATAGATCATGCAACGCCAGACCATTCTCCTTGACGGCATTGAGCAGTGCCGGGGGTATTGGCTCGAGCGTGCAGCCGGCCTGGACAGGCGGTGGGGCAAGCCCTCTTGGCGGGAAGGGCAGTTCTGCTGTTGGGTGATGAATTCGACGAATGGCGAGATGGGTGAGCTGAGCAATTGGAAGGTCGTGAATTGAATTAAGGTGGTGCAGGGACCAGCTGTCCGTGAGTCTCCGTCATAATCCTACAGACGCACGAGTGATGAGCTGCGCTCTCAGAGATTCGAATCTCCACTCTTCGCAGCGTTTCAGGCCACTCGTCGATCGTGCTCCAGGTGCTCCTGTCCAGACGGCCTGCCGCTTGAGCGGACTTGGGTCGCGCCGTGTGGTAGACTACTGCTCACCTTGGATGTCGTTCAATACGATGCTTTCCAGACTTCTGCAACTTTTCATGATCTCCTGGATGCTGTCTACCTTGAAGTTCGTGCCCGAGGTCGACAACTCCAAATGCCGAAGACCGCCTTGAGCTCCCAAGTGTCCCATAGCGACTGCGACGGACAAGTCGAGGAAGTTCGTGCTCATCGCGAGGGTGTGCAGGCGGGAAGGGTAGTCTGCGAGCATGGTGAGGTGCGATACAATCGTCCTCGTCTGCCGGTCAACTGCGACTCGGAAGTCGATACGAGGAGTCATCGGCTTACCCCCGCCTGACTCAAATTCGACAGTCGCAGGACCTCCAATTCCTCCCAAGCGGGCCCCATGCCCCATCCGTCCTGTCCAATCACTCTTGGGCCCACCTTGCTCGCCCCCATCGCGGTCGCTGGGTTCACGGTCGGACTAGTGAAACCTAAGCCTGGGGGTAGGAGGAGCTGCGGGTCCGGTGTGATGCGAGGTAACGACGTAGTGGGATGGGGGTCTGGATGAAGCGGAGGCGGGACAATGTCGAGACGTCTCAGATACTTCAGCTCCGCGATCGCCTGTCATCAGCCTTGCTAGCTCAAGGTTGGGGTGTTCGACGACCGCGCACCTTCCACATCCCATTATCGACCCCAAAACCCGTCTCCCAGATGAGCGTCTCCAGACGTGGGCAGAGCCCGATCAGCCCCGCGGCCATGTCCCAAATACCTTGTCGCTGTCCTTGGTAATCGTCTCGTTCTACTGGGAGCGCCGACTCGCGCGTGTCGTCCTGCCGGAAAGCCAAGATCCGAACGTGATCACCCAGGTGAGGATGTCTGCGTTCAGCAGGGTCTCGATTTACGCCGTTCATCAAACGCACCTGAAGATACTGTTGAGCTTTTTCGTTGACGACGAGAGCGCCTGATCGTCGCTTTGCAACCCGGGCACGGGCACCAGCATGACGAGTCTGGCGTATGCAGCCTGTACTGTGTGAGCCGACAAAAGCGAGCTGCCGGCGAATACGAGGTCGGGGAGGATCCCTGGGGAGCAAATCGCCAGACGGGGGAGAAGTGCTTGCGTCAAGGGCTGTTGGTAACGATTGTACTCGGTCACGTACCGCTGAAGAGCGCGTCGCGGCCTGTCGCATTGGCCGCCGACGACGGGACGGGTAAGTCGGCCATGACACCCCTCTACTGACGAGCTTTCGAACGTCTCGGAGGTCTGAAATGGCAGCTCTATAGGGTCAGGTGGTATTGTGGGATGTCGGGCGAGGGGAGGAATGTGAGAGAAGGAATGCAAAGGATGCAAAGGATGCTCTGTGTGGGTGTGAGCGCGAGCCAGCCGGTCAGTCGGTCAATCGGGCAGTCAGTCAGTATAGGGAGGCGATCTGTGCGGCCATGCATGCTGTGGCGAGCACCGGCGCCGGTCCCCGCTAGACTTAGACTCATCCTGAAACGTCCACCAACCGGGCGAGGGAGGGAAGGCCATGTGATGAGACCGCAGCCACGACGTGTCCGCATTCGATGTCGTCCTTGTCCATGAGCCGGACAATTAGTCGATTTAGCTGCCCATAACAAGTGACCCAGTGAGTGCGCGCCTGCGAGCGTGCACATCGCGAGCCGCCTCATTCGATGCTGGGTAATGAACTTGAGCTCGGATACGAACACCTGAAGCGTAGCCCCTCGAGCGAGCCGTCTCCCAATTGGGCGTATTAGCCAGCGCGCGCGGCACGTTTGGGGATGTCGGCGTGCATGACTTGCCGTTCATATATGCGCCTGATGAGGATGCGGTGGTTCCAGTAATGAGTTCATGCGACTACTAGTGTCCGTCTGTCTTGTTGGTGTGCAGTCTCGCGACCTGGTACACTCGTGTAAGTGTGCCTGAGCGCGCGGCGAGCCGACTGGGAATTTATCCGAGTGTACGGCAGTTTGGGCTGGGCCTCCGACGTCATTTCACTTTTAACCTCTGCCCTCGCCCCGTTCGATCGCCCTTGCTGCATCCCAAGTTTTGGCCCGACCCCTGACTATATTCCTATCGTTCACCGACGTGCGTACAGTCTACGAGTTCGAGCACCGCGACCGCCTCGTTCCCTCAACGCCTGGTTGCTTGCCTTTACTTGCTCCTTCGCCATCTCATCGAATTCGTCCACCCATCAGTCGGCATCCGTCAGTCGCTCACCCCTTCATCCCCCGCCCGGATCCCTCCAGTAGCCCCGGTCGAATGCGGTCCATCCCGTCCGATTCGGTCTTTGCCGCGCACGGATTGCACAATGTTCAACTCGATGTCCCACAATTACGATCTGCAGCCGCCACGGCCCTCACCATCCCGGCCGCAGACCCATTTGTCACTGCGGAATGGATAGCCGGCACGGCGCTCTTTCGCCCATCGGAGCGATTCCCGCTTCTCGTCCCGTCACCGGCAGCGACCAAGTCCTTGCCGGTTCGATTTTCCTTCTGCCCCGCTTTCGATCCGAGCTCTATGGCTAGATTTCGCCGGCAATCACAGTTGCTCGCTCTGGGAACATTACCCACGGCGCCAGGTCCTTCTAGTACCCGCTTCGGAAGGGTCAAGCAAGTTCTGGCGTGGTGGGAGGACGGACACGGTCTGTGGTCGGTCGTGGATGAGGAAGCCGAGGAAGGCCTCAATCTCGTCGAGAGGTGGTCGCAGATTATGCACGATCCCGGAATGGAAGATGTGGTGGACGACGAGGAGCTGGTGCCATCGAACTTGAACAAACGGCTGGAGATGTCCGGACCCGAGCGGGAAGCAGTGTACGGCGAGATCTGCCTGTTGTTGTTGAAGGTGGTCGAGTGTTTGCGGGTGAGTTATAATTCACCGACATCCACAAACCCCACTTGTACTGCCATCCTGAAGGTGGAGTGTACTCGCTTCGTCCGAGCTAACGAGTAGGCCCTGCACCATAGGCATTTGACGGCGATCGCCTGCCGTCCTAGTGGCTTCAGCTTATCCGGGAAAGCGCCTCACGACTTCGCCATTGTCAATCGATTCGAATCGATCTCACCCCTTGGCTCGATGAGCACGCCAACATTGCTTGGTCAAGACCCTCTGGCCCATTCTGGCCTCTTCCAACACGATCCGTTCGATGCCCAGGAGCCGTATCTGGACGAGGACGCACTGCGCAAGAATTTGCGCTACTTGGCGCCGGAGATCGCCATACAAAAGCGTGTATCCCTTACTGGCGACATTTACTCCTTCGGCGTCCTGGCGTACGAGATGTTGACGGGTACCACGATCGATGGAGGACCCGATAGTCCCGAGGACGCCGACGTCGATGTCTTGATCGATTTCCATCGTCATGTCACGATGCAGATCCTTCCACCATTGGAGTGGTTGGAACGGGAAGCGCAACTAGGCTCTTTGCCCTTGGCATTGCCCCCTCGCCAGCTGAGCGACATCATCATGCGGTGCTTGGGTAAGGAGGCCGACGTCCGATATTCGTCCCTCGATTCGCTCGCCTACGACTTGGGCAAACTCAGCCGCATAATCAAACCCCACGGCGATTTGTCCAAATTCAAGGTCGGCGAAGTGGACGATCTCGCCCGGTTTTCGCTGCCGCCGAGGCTCATCCACCGAGATGCAGAGCTCGGGACATTGCGGAAGGCTTTGGCCGAGGTGACGGCAACGGATCGCCATCTGTTAGCTCGCGGGGAGCCATTGAACACCACTCGTGTGGTGAACGTATCCGGAGTGAGCGGTAGCGGGAAAACGCGGATCGTTCGGCAGTTTGCACAAGACTCGGAATCCTCTAGCTCGTCAGATTCTCCGGTCGTCGCCTGGGCCAAATTGGAAGAATCGAATCATCCGCCCTTGACTTCGTTCATTCAAATTTTCACGACGATCTTGGACCGCTTCCTGGCGGATCCGAACGAAGATGCGAAAGAATGGAACGAAAGGATCAGGCAGACACTGGGCGGGAGGTTTCCGTTGTTTGTCTCTTTGCTGCCAACCGACTACTGGCGGGTCTTGGGAGTAGGCAAGCAGCACTCCCCTAGCCCTGACGTAGATTGGTCAACACTGCGCGAAACATTCTCATCGTGAGTTCCGTTTAGATCCCGTGCGAAGATCGTGATGTGTTCGAACGTAGGCTGATGGCCTAGCTGGTCCAAGCGCTTCCTGCAGATCTTTGCGACTCAGAGGCACCCGTTGATTATCATCCTCGACGATCTGCAATGGCTTCCGCCGGACGAGGCGGCGTACTGGCGCAAGATGCTCGACGGAAGCCACCCGCTCAATCACGTCTTGCTGCTCTCGACTTGTCGAGTCAGGTCGTCGGACGAGAAACCGCCATCGACGGTCCTGTTGTCTCCGTCCACAGTCAACGTGAACGTACCGCCTCTATCGGAAGAAGGCGTTTTGTCATTGATCAAGGCCAGCTTCAATGATCGGATCGCATCGGGCCCGGCGCTGGCTAGCTTCCTGCACGCGGAGACAGCTGGTTTGAGCTTGTTTGTCCGCACGATCATCGCAAACTTGGTCAAGGAGAATGTCATTACGTTCGATTACGATTCGTTGATATGGCGGTTTGATACGGTGCAGTTGCAGACGCACCTGTCCAAGGCGGGTGTGGATGCGTATTTGGAGAAGTTGATCTCCTCGCTGCCGCCAGCTGCTCAGGATATCCTCTTCGTGAGTATATGGGGTCGCAGGGCACCTTCTTGGCGGACCATCTGACGTGCAGTATGTTTCGTACCTGCCTTCGCGAGGCATCACCATCGATCAACTTAGGGATCTCTTGAACAAGGACGGAGACGAGATTGATGGCCTCGTACGTGTGTGCGAGGCCACTGCGACTCTGCTTGTCAAGCAGAAAGGCCGCCTGCGGTTCGCGCATGATGGTCCCAAGGCTGCCGCGACCAAATTGATCCCTCCAGATCGGGCGGCGAAGATTCACGCCGACATCTCGCATTTCCTTCGCAGACCTCAGTTCAACGACGATTTCACTTTCGACGCTGCGGACCATGCCTTAATCGCGGCGGAGATGGGTTTACAGACGTATTCGAACGAAGATTTCGTGGACCTCTTGCTGGCTGCCACGTCGAGGTCGGCCCTGGCGACGAGCTTCGACAAAGCTGCCCGCTTTTTAGATGCTGCGGATGGTAAGTGGTCCTGTTGCGATGGATTGATCTGGGCAGCGTTGACCTTGTAGACGCTATCAGCTCGTCGGGAGGGATTCAGTCGTGGATGCAGGATAGACGGCCAGTGATGATGCGGTTCTTACAGTTTCATGCCGAAATCGCTTGCGTCTCCCGGAAGTTCGAGCGGTGTCTCGCCAAGGTGAGCAATCATAAGTCGATGTTGCATATCGCTAACGGCTAGCTCAAAGAGGTGGAGCCGTACTTGGATAGCCAATACGAGAAAATCACGGTTGCGTCACTCAACATCCGGCTCATCATAGCATGTGAGTGCCGCTGTGTCTGTTACGCCCCGCGGTCGTTGACGCCCAGCTGGCCAGTTGCCAGAAGCGGCGGCGATGACATTCAGAACGCTCGAGGAGCACGGCTACGATCCGATGACTCGAGTGGACCTATCGGCCTTGCCTAAAACGGCAGCCGAAGTGGAGGTATTTGGAAAGAGCCTCTCGTCAGGCCCCGTTGATCGGACCGACATCCGTGTGCTCATCATGACTCTTATGGCTGCAGCTGGGTGGGTCAGCAGTTACCTTGTTCTGATCTCAGCTGACGGATAGTTCCTCATTGTACTACTGCGAGCCAGTCAAACGGGATGCGGTCTTCAATCTAGGTCTCTCACTCAGTGTCTCGGTTCGCGTCGTCCACGAGACCACCGCCTACTTCCTCGTCACGCAAGCCCTGACTTCCCGGCACGACGTTCCTTTGAAGAAGGCGCTCGTCACACTCGGCCGCACCGTCCTCCAGCAATGCCCTCCCTCGTATCTCATTGGGCACGCCTTGAACGGAGTGGCGATCCAAACATGCTTCTGGATGCGTTGGAATGAATTGGACGAAGACTACGATGCCGCCATCGATGGCAACCTCAACAATGCCAATTTTGAGCAAGCCACAAGTGAGTTTCCTTCCACAATCAGGTCTCTGCGACGCTGACGGAAGACACCTTGGCAATGGATCTAGGAACCAGAGCCATTAGCGCGAAACCCGTACCATTAGAGAGGACCATCAAGTTCTACGATATGATCCGGCCGCACACGAACTCCCTAGGCAAATACACTATCGAGCTGCGTGAGTATGGCGCACAGTCTCATGGCGTTCTTGCTAACATAGGCAGCATTGCAGTACCTCGAAAGGGTGCAGAAGATGTCAAGCCAATCGACACCATGGACGCTAGAGGGCTCGATAGTCACTCGCTTCGAGACCGACAGCGTCAAGCATCTCCCCACACATAACGCTTTCCGACAGTGCCTGGCTTTGCGGTTGGCGGTCTACTACGATGCGCCAATCAGCGAACTCAGGCAAATCGTTGAAAACGGCAGAGCTTCCGCCCCAGGTGTGACTGGACTGATTTACGGAGTCGAATGGGCCTTCCTAGTGGCAGTCGTCGCCATACGAGGCGGGGGAGATCACCAAGCGGATGTGGATACGGCATTCGAAGAATTGTCTGCGAACAAGACCAGTAAGTCTCTGTGGCAGACCAGTTCTTGGAGCACCAACATTGACGCTGCAGGTCCCGATTTCGAACATCGGCGCTTGTTCCTCACGGCATTGCAGAGCCTCGAGAAGTCACCGACGGACTCTCTGCAGGTTGCCGAGGATGTTTTGGACACCTTGTGCGCCAGTGAACAGCACGCCCTGGCCGGTGCGTACTATGAACCCACTCATCAGTCACAGCGGCTAAGTCCAGGTCTTCTGGCGTACTACATCAGCACAGCCATTTTGAAAGCGACGAATAGCCAACGCCTCGCAACCGGCTTCTTGCGGGCCGCTGCGGCCTCGTATCTTCAAGCCGAGATGTTCGGCGTCTGTGGGATGTTGCGGGAGAAGTGGCCGGCAGTATGTCCAATCGCCCCCTCGCACGGCCTGCTGCCATCGCAAGCGCTTGGCGTCAAGGACGGGATTCCGCCGCCCCTGCGCCGCGCCAGTATCTCCACGTCGAACGAGACAGTCGTATCACAGCATTCGAGCGGAGAATCGTCGCTTGACAAAGACAGGATCGCCGAGAAGAAGGCTCCGCACGATCAGCTGGACGCTCTAGCGTGAGCCATGCCCGAACTGATAACAAGCGTGCAGCTGCTGATTGCAGATTGATGCGATCTTCCCTTGCTTTAGCATCGGAGCAAGACCAACCCGTGCTGCTGTGCACGTTGCTGCGGATCTTGTGCCAGTTTCTTCGCGCCGAGTTTGCAGCCATTGCGCTGTGCGACGAGGAGGACAACAGCCACGTTCGTGTTCGTGCGGCCGGGCCATTCTCTCGCATCGTACCGTACGACGTGCGCGTCACGGACGAGGGCGCCAAGCAAGTCTGTCCGACGTCGCTCATCCTCCACACCGCCCGGACCGGTAGAGCGATCACATCCCTGTCCTCCGTATCGCGATTCCGCGCGGACCCGTTCTTCAATGGTAGACTTCCGCGGAGCTTGATTTGTCTGCCGATTTTGTTGCAAGGCAAGCAGAAGGGAGTGGTGCTCCTGTCGTCTTCCACTATCGCCACAACACAGTCGCAATGGGAGTCGGCGAAAGAGGTCGTATCTACCCTGGCCACTTTCGCGACGATAATCACCAGCAACGTCTCTTTCACCCACCGGCTGAAGAACGAGGTCGATCAACGGACCAAGGAGTTGACAAATGCTTTGGCAGCCAAGACGCAGTTCTTAAGCCAATGCAGTCACGAGCTTCGGAGTCCGCTATCGGCGGTCTTGGTACGTGGCGGTGCGAGCTTTATGTGTTCAGAATTGACGATCAGGGACTAGCAGCGGTATTGGAAGCGAGCTCCGGGCTATCCGATGTCCAACGCGAGCATCTCCGCACCATCACCTCGAGTGGAGAGGATTTGCTCGGCTTGATCAATAACATCCTCGACCATTCCCGTCTCGAGTCTGGGTCGGTCACGCTCGAGGAGATCCCTTTCACTCTCCGTGATGTCGTCGAGGGAGCGCTCGATTCTGTTGCAGCCGTCGCGCAGAAGAAGAACCTCGAGCTGTGCCTCATCAGCGCATACGATACCGATCCGCCTGGGCTTCTCGGGGATCCATTCAGGATCAAACAAATCTTATTGAACCTCCTGTCGAATGCTGTCAAATTTACGCATGAGGGCAGGGTGACGGTCCGCTGGAGGTGGGAGGAGGTACCGGACCAGGGCATCTTTCTGGAGCTGGATGTGGAGGACACGGGTATTGGCATCCCAGCGCAGAGTGGGTTCTGACAGTCTGACCAAGTGGTGTGATGTGCAGCCCGCGCTGATTTCAGAAATGGACAAGCTTTTCCGCAGCTTTTCGCAAATCGACGAGAGTATAACGCGAAGTTTCGGCGGAAGTGGTAAGCCCAACTAAGACCCCGACCAATGTGAGACTGACTGTCAGGGCTTGGCCTCATCATTTCCAAGGACCTTGCGAAGCTTCTTGGAGGGGACTGTACCGCCACGTCGAACCTGGGCTCAGGCTCGAAGTTTACCTTCAGCCTCGTGGCCAAGCGCGACCCGAAGCACAAACAAGATCTGCGGAAGCTCGACAAGCCGAGGAGCTGCTTCATAATCTGCCCGCCCGGTCCGTGGTGGAATATGCTTGAGGAGAAGTGAGCTTGATTCGAGTGCTGGGTCACCGAGTAGAATTTGACGGCAGTTTGCAAATCCTGAACTGCAAGCCTGTACGGTTTGCCGACACGATCCACGATTGTCTGGTCAAAGACCATCCCGAGGGGTTGAACTCGAACAAGCAATTCAATTATGTCATGCTTGATACGGATATGGTAGATGACAGGATTCTGACGCGGATGAAGGAGCTTCAACCAGATGCGAGGGTGAGTCGAGCTCATGATATCAGGCTGAAGTCGTTGGTTTCAAATGTTGATGGGCAGATGCTTTATCTGGTGCGAAGTATCGATCTGGCCAAGACGATCCGGGAATTGAGTATCACTGTAAGTCATGACGCGGATAACATGTCAAAAGTCTGTTGAGTTTTGATTCTAATGACCAGCGCGAGACGATCATTTCCCGCCCGATCAAGTTCTCCTCTCTCGTTCGAGCAATGCTGCCCAACCCGGACGCCATGGACAAACCCATGATTAACAAGACCGAGAAGAGCAACAAGAAGGTCAACCGTCGGATGTCGCAGGACAAACCGCTAGCAATCTTGCTCGTCGACGACAACGCCGTCAACGTCACGGTCGGCAGGCGAATCCTTGAATTGTTCGGGTACAAAACTGTCACGTCCGCCGGAGACGGGCAACAGGCGATCGAGGTCGCTGAGAAACGCCAATTTGACCTCATCCTCCTCGACCTGCAGATGCCGGTCCTCGACGGCTTCACTGCGCAAAAACGGATCAAGGCGAGCCCTTTGGCCGGCGATCCGTGTATCGTCGCTTTGACGGCAAACGCGGACCAAGAGACTCAGCAGAGCTGCAGGGAGGCTGGGTTCTTCAACTACCTGAGCAAGCCGTTGGACATTCCTCGCTTGGAGAGGATCCTCGGAGAAGTGTGGGATTGGCGTCAGAAACGGAAGCTGACAGGTGCCAATGCGGAGAAGGCGGAGGGAGAGGCGATGGACAAGCCGGAGAATGTCAACATCGAAAAGACGCTGAATGGAGTTGTCGGCCATCAATTGGAGCACGATGAGAAGGAGATCAAGGATGTGCGAGAGGCAAATGAGGTGCGGAATGCACAGGACGCGCAAGATAAGGGGACGGGGGCACGTCTACTGAAGAGAGAGGGGAAGAAGCCCGCAGGCGATTTGGGCCTTGAGGAAGGGAAGGATCGGAAGGTAAAGGACGAGCGGCATTAGAACCGTAGAACGCCGAGTAAGTCACCGAGCAGCATCATCGCTCCACCATATACTGCATCTCGGCCTACGCACTGTAAAGTAATATGTTGTAGCATAATGCAGCGGTGAAAGGCATGGTTTCGTTGGATTCCTGGCTCATCGAACGGCGACCTGCCCACTCGAACCGACGAGCCAGTTGAGACTCGGCCCGTTCGCGGGAACTTTCCAAAACATGGAATGTGAGCCCTCGATAGGTTCGTGTGGAACGCGAGTCGCTTGCGCGCCGAACCAAGCTACTCGTGCCAGGGGATGTTCTTCCTCCTCAACCTGGTTTTCCGGGTCATCACCCGCCGGGGAAACCGACGCAAGGATGCGGCGGCGCTCCAAGCTGCGGACATGGGGCAAAGTCGTGGTGGGGACGGGCAGAATTCAGTGGGGATTCAAGATCAGACCGACAGACAGAACCCGCACTTCCGTTACTTAGCTTTAGAGTGGCTCAGAGGCGCTTGAGCGTGCGGCAAGCAGCGTACGTCGTAGCTACCACAGTGCATCCCATGCGGTATGAACATCGGCCCTGTCAACGGTGGCTTCGTTGCGGAATTCACCTTCTCTCACTGTAATGGGTAAGCTATGACGAAAACTGTGCCCGCGGCTATTGCGTGGGGCTTTGAAAGTATGCTCAGGCTCTGCTGAGTCTTGCAAGTGCCTTCACCCGGCCTAAATTCCTTCGCGAGAATTCAGAGCATGATTAGATGTGTTATACATGGCAAAAGATCCGCCCAAAATGCGCGATCAGGAGCTACTCTATGGTTGTGGCGTTCGCAAATACCCTTATTATATCTAGTGTCCATGACTATATGTACTTCTGACATCGATGACTCTATACACGGCATCCGCTGCCTGATCCCCTTCGGCCGTCTAGTAGTGGCCGCACTTGCCGGTGTAGATGGTCTTGACCGTGGTAGTCTCGACAGTCTTCGTGGGCGTAACGTGCTTGGTGATGGTGTTGAGGGCAGTGGTGGTCTGGCACGTCTCGGTGATGGTCTTCTGGTACGAGGCTGAAAGTCAGTCTATGTTCGGGCGAAGGCTGAATGAGCTGAGCGTGACTCACTGGTGTAGGCAACGTCGGTGTACTTGGTCTTCGTGGCGGTGCATGCCGAGGTGGTAGCGATGGGCTTGGTGACGGTCGGGGTGACGCTGTGGGTCAGCCACTGTTGGGAGCATTCGGACTCGTGTACTCACTAGGTGGTCGCCTCGCACTCGGTGGCAGTCACAGTCGTCGTGCTCGGCTGGCAGCTCGGTCCGGGCTGGGGCTGTCCGCCGCCACCTCCACCTCCACCGTGGCCGAAGTGCCTCTTCTCCGGCTGAGCAAGCGGGAGGCCGCGTCGCAGTCGCTCGGCGTTGGTGACCCTCTTCTCGGGCGTGGCAGCCGCAGTCGTAACGACGGGGAGCTCAGCCGGGGCGGTGAAGGTCTGGAATCGTCGGTAGTGCTGGCCCTTGGAGCACGTTTTGAGAGTCTCGGTGCAGGTCGAGGTGACCGTCTTGGCAGGGTCGTAAGCCGTGATGGTCTTGTCCTGGACAGTCTGCGTCTGCGTAGTGGTGACCTCGGTGACCCATCCCCAAATAGCTGACGTCAGTACACTTCCAGATGAACCGATGCGGTGGACTCACTCTTGGTCAGGACACCGGCGGTGGTGGTCGTGCAGTCGGTGATCGTGGCGGAACCAGAGAAGACGGTCTTGGCCGGCGCGGTTCGGGTCTCGGTGCTGCGGGTTAGAGGTGAAGCAAGTGATGAGGGCGTTTACTTACTATCGCTTCGTCACCGTCGAGGTGGACACGGGGCAGTTGTTTCCACCACCGCCGTTTCCACCGCCGTGCCCACCACCGCCTCCACCGATGGGCCAGAAAGTACGGTCCTCAAGACCGGAAACGGAGACCGCCGCAGCGAGCATCATGACGAGCGAGAACTTCATTTTCGAGTGTGAGAGACGAGTCAAGGTGAGAAGGGAGAGTGTCGGGGCGAGGTGAGATGCACGAGGTGGTCGGGAGAGAAGGATTGAGCAAGGGCGGGAGTCAAAGATTGGGATGTCGATAGATGGGGGAAGATGGGTCGTTTCTCTCTTCCCATCGATATCTTAAGAACCCCCACGCACCGGGCCCGTTTTTTGCTCCTGCCGTCACACCTGCGTTCGCAAAGCTCCAAGCTACAACCCCCGAAGCTGGTCCCTTTCTCATCGTCGGCCTGGGCAGGGGAACGTGCGAGGCTTGCTGTCTTCGGGAGAGCGTTCCTGTTTCGCAGGTCGTAAGACGGCCAGCATTGTCCCCCTGGGTATCACATCCTCGTCCCGCCTCGACCGATCGCAAGCTTACTTCACTGCCCTTCCCCCGTGAGGCAAGGCCGCCGTGAGCAGAGGCGAGGTGGAGAAGCGATTATCATGTCACCGGGTGCTCAGCTTGGGCAAGATTTGTTTCATGGCCCTGGCCAATCTCCCCGAGCGGGATCGCGGGACAGATAGCCTCGTGTACTCGGATATGCCGGCTGAGGGACGAGGGACAAGGTACGTGCTCACTGCACCGGCCCGAAGTGGACTTCGTCGCTCGTGACGAGAGCGGGGGAGCAAGCGGTGTGAAAGCGACGCAATGTTGAGCAGCCGGCCGTATATCCCTGGGGACCTGGTCTCTGCCGTTCTGAGCCGGTACGTTACCCAGGAAGTCTATTGCCTGTCAAGCAGGAGCACAAGATCTCGAGAAGTAGAGAGCTGAGGCTGCTGTAAGACGATGCGACCTCGAGTGAAATTTTGGACACGGGATGACCCGCTCAGATAAGGCCCTGATGTGATGAACAGGAACCTAATCTATAGCGATCCCGGGGGTTACGCCACGGCGTTCATTGCGAAACGTGAGGCCTGGCAGTCAGCTCGCGTGGGGAGGCGTCGCCCCCAAGCCACACCATGGCCCTGTGCTGATCTCATCAGTGTTGCGCCATGCGCCCCTCGCTCGGATGATATTTTTCATATGAAGACAGACACCGGGAAGGCACGCCCGGTCGCCGCTCGGATCACCCGTTAGCGCCGGGACGGCAGGCGAGTTTAAATCGATTAAGCAGTTATTCCGGGATCGGTCTCACCCTTGAGCTCTCCCTCTGCCCTGGACCCCCTGCCGCTTTCCCCAAGCCCGTCTCGCTCGCGGCGGCCACGAGTTTTCGCGCCTCGGTGCCTCGTGGTTTGTGAGCTGTGCAAGGCGAATATCACACGTAACCGGGACGGACGGGAAGACCAAAATCTCAGACAATCTTCGCTTCATACATGTCGCCGAAGGGTTTTCCATTCTGGGGTGTTCTCGCGCGTCCGCTTTTCGGGCGAGAGACTCACGCCCGGCGCTACGGCCAGATGCATCGCACCAGACTGCCCAGCGGTGAGATCTGGCGGACGCCTTTTTCAGTCGGTCTTGGCGCGATCTCCGTCCGTCTACGGAGCGCTTAGTATTTCCTAAGAGTCCGACATGACGATCGTCAACACATTCAGAATCGACGTTCGCGGTCCGATCGGCATACGCATGTGGGTCGAATGCGCATCCAGTGCAGCGAGTGCATGAGGCTAAGCATGCATCATGCACCTCGCGTTGAGGACAAGTCTCCTTCGGACGCTTTTTGAAAACCTCTCCAGGAATAGCGACGGGACGCTTCATCACGTACCCGGTCAATTGTCGTCGACTCATATCACTGGCGGGCACGCTGCCTGTTGCACATTACTCTGAGCCCTCGATCCCCCATAACTCCATCGTGCGTAAGTGCACTCCACAAATTGACCTCCATCGCCAGGCACCCTCACACGGCCCGCTATGCATGTTGCCCAGCCAAATATGAGCCGCTAGGGGAGTTCCGGACCTTTCAGGAGGGCCGCATGAACATCGCGGGCACGGCTTCATCGGGGCATCCAGTCGTCAAGACATGGGCTATGTTTACAGAAGGGGGACAGCGGACGCCCAGTCTAGAGCAGGATCGATGGCTATGCATGGGTGTCTGATTGGTGCGCGGTGATACAACGATGTCGATATTGAGATACACGATGATGCCGGACCCCTGATCACTGTCTGCTTCTCTATACTGCCCGTCCCTCTCCAGCGCCGGCAGTCTTGTCATACTCGCACTTCCAATGTTTAAACTCGCCCTTCTCATGTTCCTCCAACGCCTCCTGCCGTTCCGCAACCGCCTTTCTGTCATCGCTCGATAAACTCCCAGCTCTTTCCTGGACTCTCTCCCCACTCCAGCAATCGCCGCTGATAGGCTTCCCCGCTCTCCTTCGCAAGCTGGCGGACTTGTTTGATGCGGCCGTCCGCTCGCCTCCACTTCGCCGATATGCCTTCACCGATCTCCGAGTTCGCCATGTCGCTGGCCGTCTTTCCCTCGGGGAGATTGAGCGTCATCATCCGCAGAAGGTCTTGCAAGTTGTATGACTGCATCTTGCGGGCATGCGCTTGGCTTTCGGCATCCATGCTAGACTTGGTGATGGTGTAGTCGACCTCCCCTGGCTTGTGAGCGAAAATCGCTAAAGTCATGCCCATCTCTCGAGGGCGACTGGTACGGTTGATGAGTGGCAGAACTCACAGACTTGCTGCTTGCGTGTCGCTTCGTCCACGGAGAAACCCACAGCACCGTTCACTGCTTCCCCATCGATCTTGCTCTTGATGGTTAAGGCAAATGCCTGCGTCGGCGTGTCCTTCGCGTCGCCCTCCCAGTTCTCGGGCTGCACGAAAGCGGTCACGGTCCTGGTGGATCGAGGTTGGGTCTGTTTCAGGACCACGCGTACTTTCTGCAAATCAGCCGGCGCCCCCGTGACACACGAGCGTGCTCGTCGTTCACGGACCTGATCGGGGAACGCTTGCGTGACTTCATCGAGCAAAGCTTCGAACAATGCAACACATAACCTGAACGCTGAGTCGCCCATCTCCGATGACCCAAACAATCTCTCATCCATCTCGGAGCTGGCATCAGTCGAGTCCCAGAACACGCAGTGATCAGAAACACTTACAGCGGCAGATACTGGAATCCAAAGATCCGATCGGTATTGTGGTATGCAACAAAAATGCCATCCATCATGCCGATTCGCACTTGCATCGTGAACTTGAGCATAGCCGACTTGATAAGATCGAAGTACCTGTTCGTCAATGCCACGTTGGCAGCTGTCATTCCGCCGACGACTCACTCCCGTTCATATGAGTTATAAAAGCCCTTCTCCTGGTTGATGTCGTAGACCTTCGCAGCCTGCCATGAGCGTCTACACAGAGACTAGCGGTCATGGGACTGACCTCGTAATTGGCTCGGTCGTGACGAAGCGACAAGCATGCTCTAGTCTTGATGTCAAAAACGCCCGTGCCAGGCAACCTAGGATCGTAGCAATCGAGCTGGGACCGCATCAGAAGGCTTGCACCCTGCCGTCAGCTACTCTGTTCGCTGCCGGACTGCCGATGACGCACTTTCTGGTACTGGAAAGCGCCTCGGTCCTCGCGCTCCGCTTGCGACACGCTCTCTTCTGGACTGCTCTTCAAGTATCGGCGGAAATCGGCCGGCTCCGATGTAAGCATGCGTTCCAGCATGTGGCCCTGGTCTTAGCTCAGCTTCACAGACGTAGTGGTCGACATACGTATTCGCTCAGCACATTGGGTATATCATATGTCTTGTCACTGTCGATATACAGCGATCCGTTGTCGCTTTTACCGATGTTGAGCACGGCGGGTAGCCGCGCACCAGCGGTGAAGTCGGTACGCTGACGTCAGCACATACTGGCGGAGACTTGCGTGTGATAGCCTACCTCGGATACGAAAGCATTAGACAGACTGGCGAAGTCCAAAGCTCTGTCTCCTGATCATCAGAGTGATGCAGAAGTGCGCTCGTGGCTGACCCACCGCTGATGGCAAAGTATATTTGACTGAACGCCTTGGTCAGAGTCGACGTTGAACCAAGATAGCGACTGCCCGTCTTGGCTGCCATCTCTTGGAGGTCCTGTTGCTCAGCGCCATCCGGTACCAGCTCGAGTCGTCAAATGCTCACGGGATCCGTGCCGGGGGGATAGTAAGGGGCCTGTCGATGGTACGCGTACTCGGAGTAATGTGGAATGGTGTGTAGACAATCCTGCTCATAGTTCCAGACTCCGGTGCGCGGATCACGCAGATACTGAACTCCCGGACTGCTGCCTCAGCACAACTTCCACTCCAGGTCTATTGCTTACTTGAAGGGCACACGCTGAAGACTCTTCCGTAAGATGGCGACGCGCGCATTTTTCCCGTCATCGACCGCTACGGTAAGTGCCAGCACATCCCACCTCAGGCATACAGCTCACGTTGCAAGCTGATCTCCTTTGCGTTTAGACATCCTCTAGCGACTTCGGCCATGGATGCTGCCCCGGCTGATATACCGGATACATGCGGTGGGGCGTCACGGCTAACCTTCTCCCTTGTTTCTGGTGAGGTGGGCGGATCGTCTTCCACCACGTTCTCGCTTGCTGAGGATATTTGGTGCAAGGCCGCTGCATGGTCAGAAGAGTAGTGACAGAGTTGATCGAACAGACCATCGAAGCCATCAGGAGAGGCTTTCACCGCTGCGCTCTTAGGCTCGCCTACATCGCCGTCTCGCTTCGATCTGTGTCCGATGTGTTGTTTTCCCTTGTAGAACTTGTTCTTGACGTGTATCGGTTTGCCCGAGGTCGATTTCCGCGAGAGCTTGAAAGGCGGAGCAGCTTTGTGATGAGGGGCGGACGAGTGATACGAGCAGCCTGTCGCAGGTACGCGGAAGAGGGGCGAGCGCCAGGGGTTATGCGCGGCATGTGAAGCCAGACTGGGCGAGAAAACGCTTCTGAAGGCTGATCCGGTACCGTGATGAGAGCTCGAACCCGCTGTGGCGGTGCGAAAGGCTCTGAATGAGCCCGACATGATGCGGCGAGGTCTACTTGGGAGCAAGTGTGTACTGGACGGACCTAGAAGTGGAGGTGATTAAAGATTCCGGACGAGGGACAGGATCGAGGAGGCAGTCGCCACGCGTGTGCCTGGATAAAGTGAACGGTAAATAAACAGAAGAAAAAACAGAAAGTCTGGAAGGCGGGGTCCGCATCCGGCGGGGATGACCGCCGTTTGCCGAGAGCCCAGGCGTTAAACGGTTTTCACTTTTCCTGCCACCCACCCACACAACGCGCGACAACTAGAGGCACCTCGATAGCGCTGGCAGACTTTTGATCATCACCACCACCACCTTCACCCTTCTCACAACACTTTCAAAAACACATTCTTCGCAATGTTGCTCTTCACTGACATCATCACCGGCGACGAGATGCTCTCCGACTCCTTCGAGCCGTAAGTCGCGCTTTCGTAGCTGTACAGCTCATCCTGGCCCCGCCCCCGACAAGGCCCTGCCCGCCCCCTTCACACGTTTCTGCTGTCGCATTCGTCGCGGATTTTGATTATGAACACATCGCTGATCTTCCAGCAAGGAGGTCGGAGACGCCGCCTATGAGGTTGACTGCTCCATGATCCTCGTCAAGGAGGGTGATGTTGACATCGGAGGCAACCCCTCCGCTGAGGAGATGGAGGAGGCTCTTGAGAGCGGTGCCGAGCAGGTCAACAACGTTGTCCACTCTTTCCGACTCCAGGCCACCAGCTTCGACAAGAAGGTGAGCTCCGCGAGGGCTGCCAAGCCGTCTTTCGCGTAGCTTTACTGATTCGCAGTCCTACCTCACCTACCTCAAGGGCTACATGAAGGCCGTCAAGACCCACCTCCAGGAGACCAATCCGGACCGAGTCGCCGCTTTCGAGAAGGGCGCGCAGGAGCTCGCCAAGAAGATTGTCGGCAACTTCAAGGACTACGAGTTCTACGTCGGAGAGAGCATGAACCCGGAGGGTATGGTCGCTCTCCTTGTGAGTTGCTCTTCCAGCCGTTCCAAACCTGCATTCTGGGGCGTTGCGTATTATTAGCCAGCCTGCAAGCGGGCTTGAGTGATACACGTTGAAGGGGTCCTGGGAAGCTTGCGTGTCTTTCTAGCTGCTCGCGCTTGCTTACCGGCTAACCCGACCTGACCGTACCTGCGCTGACGGACAGAACTACCGAGAGGATGGAACCACCCCGTACTTCACCTTCTGGAAGGACGGACTCAAGGAGATGAAGATCTAGATAAAATGAGAAGATGACCGAGAACAGTTGTTTGCGCCAATCTATCCACCTCACCCGAACCCATCTTTAACGCTCCACACCCTTGAGCTTGCTCTCCATCTTTTCGCCCTTTCCACGGCCTTTTTTAGTTGCCCCGGAGACGTGTCATACGATGCATGGGGTTCAGACAAATTCCAACCTGCGCGCTCGGGCAGTCAGACGATCCTGGCGCGGGATCTCGCTCTCAGCACCTTCATCAACACGACACATACCTCAGGACGGTACAACGTCATGCCAGCGCTCGGAGTCAAGCCTTCTCATACAGCCATTCCCCACCGGCGTACCCCTTGAGACCCTCCCAGGTTTCGACCGGGTCTTTGCCCCCAAGGCCTCCCGCGCCCGACGCGCCCTTGTAGAAGCCTAGCAGTCGAAGCACCTCGGGCGGCATCTTCTGATAGTCTTCTGGCTTGCACGCCAGGGTGGTCGCCTCTCCGGATCGGAAGTTGTCCGCCTGTGAATGAGTCACGATCCATGAAGCACCCAGCTGGTTGACCCACACAAGCAAAAAGACCGTATATGATCCGCAGGGCATCGGGATCTGTGGGTTCGCACGTATTCGCTCCGGCTCCATGGAAGATCTGCCCAAGCCAAATCGCCAGGGATCCTTTTACGTCAGTCCGTTCATTGCGGTCACGTGTAGTGCTTACCTTTCTTCATCTCCACGACGGCGCATTCCTCCCTCTTCGGCGCGCGGTCTTGCGGCCACTTGTGCGAGCCTAGCCCGTTAGCTGACTGCACTGGTGAGTGATTTATGACGAACCCGGGATGACGTTCGTTCCGCCGTTCTTTTCGGTGACATCGCAGCCCGCTACGAACGTTGAGACTGTTGTTCTCAACGTCATGTGTCTCGCTTGTTCGACTGGACAGCTCACCCATATTGATGAGCGACTCGGGACCCGTTCGCTGGATCATCGACGAGTTCTGGTCTCGGTGTAGCATCTGCAGTCCCGCACCGGGTCCGACTTTGTAGGCGATAGAGGTGTGCAACCAGTCTGGTTGTTAGTGCTGCTCGGCAGCTGCCGTTCGGATAGCGGGGGCGCGCGCCGCAAAAGACACTCACACCCGCTCGTGCGCTCGAACTTCTGGTCACCGTACCACTGCGCGTGTCAGCCTTCATTTGAGCAATGTGCTCTCAATTGCTCACATCCCACGTCGCTGCAACATCAGCTTGGCTCTCAGCGACCACTGTGGTAGACTCACTGTGCGACAGGAATTCCTTCATGACTGCCTTCGTCAGACCAGTCCTGGCAGGATCATGCAGAGATGCTCACCAGAATGCCAAACCGGTCGCTGCAGCCTAAACATCAGCGGAAGATCAATCACGGCGGGTTGCCGGCGCACAGCTTGCACGTGTCTTCCGGTACGCGACCGATCAGATCGTAGAATACGGTCGTGTTGCTCGCTCGGAAGCCCTGGATCTTGTGGCCCACAAGCCCTTCGTCCTCTTGTCGCCCGAACTGTGGGACCGCCTTAGCATTGAGCGCTTCGACCTCTTCTTCGGTCGCCTGCTGTAAGTCTCACTCTGCGGTGTGATTCCGCTGCTCACGAAGTCAGAGAGGACTATCACTCCGTCTTCGTTCAGAATAGACAGGATCTGCTCGAGGGGTGCATCGGCCGGCACGGTCTGGACAGACGGTCTAGTAGGAGTGACCATGATGTATGTACGCACTTAGTGCTAGGACAGACGCAGTGTATGTTGCGGCGATGGCGACTCGGTCAGCGGACAATATATGTCTGCGGCGCTACCATGCGTGCAGTGGTAGAGTTGAGCTCGCTATCGGTAATTCGCGGCGCCGATATGCGGAGCAGCCAAGACTGGCATCGCAACGTCTCCCTTTGCTCGGAGTCGCCATGCACCCCGCCGTCGGCAGCCCAGCGTGTGCCCTTCTTCCCTCGCGCAGTCGACCTTATCTCCATGCCCAGGGGCGTCGTGCCTCGCACGGCGCAGAGCCCTCCGGATGAGGCCCCTAACCAGCTCTTGAGAGGGGAATATGACAATTCGGCTAATCGATGGATGATCCGAGAGTCGTCGGACGGGCGTCGCACTTGGCCGACGGACCGTTGGCCGCTGTTTCGCGATGCGCATCAGGTGTGGCGTGACCAATTCGGTCAAGCGCCAGCAGCGGAATAAGGCTGCTGGAATTCCGCTGCTGGAAGGCTGGCATCTTCGCTACGCATGTGTCCAGCTCTTTGATCGCGGCGGGAGCAGGGAGCTCGCACAGCCCATTGTGTAATAGCGATGACACGGCCGAGTGCCCTAATCATGTCGGACACCCCGCCAGTCTCAGCGACATCGCCCGATGGCCGCTCAACTTTTGCAAGTCTGCCACGGGGACACACAGGCTCATAGGAACCCAACATGGCGCACGATGGTCCATAGAAAGCTTGCGCTGCAAGCTACATTCAAACTTGCCACCTGGCTCGCCACTCCACACCCAGTTTGCCACTGAGAGATGATGACCGCAGCGGACATCGCCGAGATGTCCATGTGGGAACGTAAATAATGAAGCCCATTGTGACAAGATGGTTGTTTGTTTACCCGCGAGTGATTTCCTTTCAACGTCACATCAAGAGTAACTCACCTGCCGTCTCAACCCCTCTCGACGTGCTTCTCGACAGCACAGTCCATTCGGATCAGCCCGCCATGGCTGTCCCGGCGTGGCACACAGACGAGCTGGACGAAGAATGGGTCGAGTCCTCTCCGTCTCCTCCACCAACCATCGCTCGACCACTTCCGTCCGAGCCCCTACCTCAGGCATCGGCCGACTCGATTCGACTCAAACGAGGATCACTACGCGCTCTCGGCCATTCGGCTCCTCGAGCATTGCCGCCATCTCGCATCGCCTCCCGTACCTCAGACTCCCCAAGGATCATCAGCGGACACGGGCAAGGTCGAGTGTTGAGTGAGAAGCTCGAGAACGGGTCGGATGGGCTCCTCTCTCCACCGACATCGGGCAATGAGGGGGATGGAGCCGGCACATTCCTGGTGAAGGAAGGCGTGGAAGATGATCGTGGACGACATCTGGCCAGGAAAGGCAGAGACATGTTTGGGCCAAGCGCGTTGGAGAAGATGTTCAGACCGCCGTCCCCGGTCGCCCAACAACCGACACCTACAACGGCGGGTCCGCTCTGCGATACCGCTGGAGTCGATCAAGTCTCACCTGACAAGGCGACAAATACGACTACGACGCCGCCACCTCCTCCCGTCTCGCATGTCCGCAAACCATCACACCCATACGCACCGCTTAACCCCTCTCGTCTCAGCAAGTCTGTGACGCCCTCCAGCGCCTCCACATCCTTCTCAGCCACTCTGCCCGACGTCACCGATATCACTGGTCTTCGGGAACTCCCAGTGACCGAGTTCACAGCCTCGACCGATCACAGTGATGCACCATCGCAGACCAGTCTCATCGTCGATGTCGATGAGGGCAATCGCAGCTCCTCGGCCGAGCCAAGAACAGGCAGCGAGGAGCGAGATGATTCCAAAAGCGCCGAGCTGCACGCAGAGGCGGGCCCGCTCGGGAGGGACGGCAAATACCCATTCACATTCACGGCACCGCATCAGGGTGGATCTTTTGAGGATGTTAGGTCGCCGTTCAATCCGGACGCGCAACCCGACGAGACGGCACATTCCACCCTGCCGCGTCAATCAGTTCCCAAGCCAGGTCTTCGTCTCTTCCGAGGGACGTTCGACACATATACCAGAGAACACCTCTCCGCTCTGGTCGACTCCATCGCCATCGAGGCGAGCCCATCTCCCACCCACTCAGACCGCGTATACAGCCCGGCAAACGCTGGGTCTGATCAGTCGAGAAGATCGGGATCGAGAGATGCCGACAGCGAGGTGGACTCGAGGAGCTCGAAGCGAATGCGCATGTCTCCCGTTTCTCCGGCAAAACGGGCTCCTGGAGTACGGGACTGGGGAGCACAGGGTAGGGCGATGTTGCAGCGAATGCGAGCGATGGACGACAGTACCACCAGTGCGAGCCAGTCGCGCAGTGATGCTCATAGTCGTGAGTCGCGCGCGAGCTGCATTTGCTTTTAAACCTGACCGACAGGATCCGAAGATCACTCGCCGGAGGATGAACATCAGCCATCGCCCCATCAAGCCTTGCACCAAACGAGTCCGGAATACGCTCAGTCAGATAGACCGACGCACCGATCCAATCCCAGCACCACCTCTTCCGGCTACCTGCGGCGCGCTGAAGAGCTAATGGCTCGCATCCGCGAGATGTCCACTGACGAGTCGTCGTCGTCTCCCTCGGAGGCAGCAGCCCGAACAGTCGATTCTAGGGTCCCCTCGAATAGCTCGAGCGACTGGGGAATGGCAGCTGGAAGAGGGCATATGCAGGCTGGGGCGGAAAACCAGGCGGGACCTTCACGGAGAATCGGGCTTGAGGAAAGGCGGCCTCTGTCTGCGGCTCCTTCGAATTCTTCAAATAGCCAAAACGCAGCCGCCGGAGTGAACATTGACGATCTCAACCGCTTCGTATCAGCCACCACTGTCGCGACATCGACTACTATCTCCACGTCTTTCGTCAAGCATGCGGGACCACGCGGTAACGGACCGGCGGCAATTCGGATGATCAAACCGGACGACGTCGCTGGTGTCATGCCTGATCGGGTGGGCCGCATGCGATTCGACAAAGAGCAAATGCGCTGGGTGAAGGACCGGAATGACGGTCTGGGTACGGTAGAAGAGCTGGCCGAAGGGAGTGGGTCTGGCAGTGCGGGTGGCACTCGAAGCGCGAGAAGCCGATCAGAGGAGAGCGAGGATGTCTTCGCGGGGATTGACAGTTGGGGCAGAGATTCGAGGGTGTCCGGGCAGTCGTACGGGTCGAGGCGATTTAGCCCAGATCATGACATGCCAAATCAGGCGGAAGGGGCAGGAGAGGAGGATATGGACGTGGAGACCGGCTCGAGCTCGAGCGAGGACGACGACGAGAACATCTTGCGCCACGCAAACACAACACATATTGTCGAGGCGTCCGATACCGACTCCAGTGATTCCGAAGGCGAGGAAGGTCTATCGTTCTTGCCTGATCAGGCGGGCACCGAGGCCCCTGAGTACCATGCGCTATCACCTGCACAATCGCCCCCGCGGCCCGCCATTCATCACGTCAATTCGGCACCGGCCGTGATGACTCCCGTAGCGGCGCATCTCTCTCTTCCTCGACCGATGAGATCGGCTCTTCGAGGTGCGCAGTCGGTCACGCCAGGCGTCCAGAAGAAGACCTCATGGCTGGATCACGTCACACCGGGACCAGGAGGCAGCAACGATCGGCGAAGCGTCAGTTTCAGCGATGGGAAGAAGAATGGCCGCATGAGAGATCTGCACCCCGAGGATGTGACGAACGAGTCGGATATGACGGGCTATGCTTCTCGCATCGACCTCGATGTCACCAGGAGGGAGAGGACAACAAAAGTAGACGGGGACTGGTTTAGGAATGGCACGGCGGCAGAAGGCGAGAGAAGCTGGCTGCCTAGTGTGCGAACCAAGCGAATCGAGGGGATGTTTGACCAGATGGGCGAACTGAGTAAGCCGTTCGGTCCGGCAGTGGACGTACGCTTACAGTCAGGTCTCGAAGCTGCCACGCCTTCCAAACCACCTCCCCGAGCTGGCGACTCGCTCGTCACATCCCCCGAGCAAATCAGCGACGCAATCGACCCGGACAAGACGATACGCCCCGCATACACCCCCGATCGGCCCTCGCGCTCGATGCGCAACGATAGGCGGCAGGATCCGAACGCGACGTACCTGACGGAATGCTCCTTTGGTGTAGCGCATGACAAGCTGGTCCAGGTCATCACTGACGTCTACGGCTCTGAGCCATACTGGGAGGGACTCAAGGAGATCGACCTGAGCGGCAAAGGCGTGGAGGGTGTTGCGAAGATGAAGGAGTTCTTGCCGGCTGTGCAGGATGTCAGATTGTACGTGCCTTCTGCGCACACGCGAGGCGAGCTGACGATAGAAACGACAACAAAGTGTCCTACCTCACGGGCATGCCGTCCAGCGTGCACAAGCTGCATGTCGCTCGGAACAGGCTCACGAGCCTGAGCAGCTTTGACCACTTGCGAGGTTTGGAAGTCCTTGACATCTCTGGTAACATGCTCGAGAGCGTTTCCCGTGAGTTGTTTGCGACCGCGAGACTTTCAGCTTACCTCCAGACCTTGCTTGTCTGACCAACCTGCGCCAACTCACCATGGACGGAAACCAGATCAAAAGCTTGGACGGCGTGCTTCAGCTGGACAGGTTGACCCATCTCAGAGCGAGAGGCAACAAGGTGTCTGTGCTGGATCTGAGCGGCGCGACACTGTAAGCGATAGTTCTTGGTGCTCGGCGCTTGCTGAGTCTCAGGCCAAACTTGACCGTCATGGATATTGGCGACAATCGACTGTCCCGCCTGACCGGCATGGAGACCTTGACCGGTGTGAAGCAAATCGTCTTGGGTGAGCTCTGCGGGCATCAAAATTTGTAACACGTCGCTCATGGTAGATGGGAACCGCCTCAAGTCCCTCTCCAGCAGAAGACCGCTCATGAGCTTGCGAGCGCTCCGGATATCCGACAACGAACTAGCCAGCCTCGATCTGGCATCGTTCCCGAAGATCCGAACGCTCTACGCCGACGGCAACAGACTGTCAGGGCTGGCTCGCAGTGATGGGACCCGCTCCCGACTTGAGAATCTCAGTCTGCGATATCAGGACGGAGGAGATCTGCGGATCGACTGGGAGGAACTCGCGGGAGTGAGGAGGCTATACCTCAGCGGTAAGTCGCAGTGATCCATGCCTGTGACGACGATTACTGATTCCAGGCAACCCGCTTCCGGCCGGATTCTTCTCAAGCAGACCTCTGAAAGAGCTTCTTTACCTCGAGCTCGCAGCATGCTCGCTGTCAACGTGGCCAGCCGATGTTCGCGCATTTGCGCCGAACTTGGAGATCCTGAACGTCAATTACAACTTCTTGCAGAGTCTGGATGGTATCAAGGGTCTCGACCGGCTGAGGAAGCTCAGCTGTGTTGGCGCTAAACTTGGCGAGGGATCCCGGGGCGTCATGCGAGGATTGAAAGGCTTGTCGTCATTGGAGGAGGTGGACCTCAGGTGAGCACGACCGAGCTGCGGCATGTAAAAGGATTTGTCTGATGTTCAGGATGAATCCGTCGACGTTGGGCTTCTACCTGCCACTTCTCCTCCCCTCACCTTCATCGTCGCCACAGCCTGAAGAGCAACCACCGTCAACGGCGCAGAACCCGCTCCCCAGCGTCACGCTCGCGACTATTCGACCGCCTGACACTCCTGCACCAAAGTCCGGTCGGTCGTGGGCGGCTGATCATGCGGCACAGCCCGGCGACGTTGAGTGGAGCGTCCTCGATGCGCAATTCAGGAAGAGCCTCCCGAACGAGTGGTACAGCAAACGGCTGGTCTATCGGGGACTTATTATGCGAGAGTGTGGAGCATTGACGATGTTGGATGGTGTACGAGTGGGTGAGGCGGAGCGCAGGAAAGCGAGCAGGCTCTTGGCAGCTGCTAGGGAGGGGTGAGAGGTTACGCGGATGGGTACTGGAAGATCTTCCGAGCATTCATCGCATTGTAGCTGGCGCATGTACATTTGGCCATCAGCAATAACGGTCTCCTGGTCTAGGTCAATGTTCGGGAGGAAAGCAACGTGGCCGAGTGAGGCGCGGGGAGCTGAGAGCGTTACGATATACCAGCAGGGGAAGGCTTTGGTTTGTACCCATCGTACGCAATACCCCTTTGCTCTCTCGTCCTCGAACAGTGGCATCGTCTGCCAGACCTCTTGGCCTAGTTACGAGACCATTGGGCGTGTAGTTTCCCCACCGTGACCCTAATATACAACGTTGCATCACGGCGACAACCAACTACAAAGCGCTCTCTCCCTATCCACATATGGCGACATTCAAATGATGTCCTTGACCTGCAGATCCAGACAGATCATCTTGCCGGGAGCATGTCCCAACACCAGCCCCTTGACGTTCGGGCTGCCCATGACGCTCAGCTGAGGCGTCACGCCGCACCCCCAGAACACGGGCACCTCTCCCTCCTTCATATCTGGGGCATCTCCAAAGTCGACCTTGCTGATGTCGTCGATGCCCAGCGCCTTCATGCCCTCCCATCCCCACGCGACCGGCTCTCCGTGGGTCCGGACGTACGGTCGGGTGATGGCCCGCACGAGCTCGACCTGCGAGGCGGGGTACGGTCGCATGGACACGACCATGTTGCCTTCGAAGACTGCTCTCAGCCGGGGCCCGTGATATGAGGCCTATGGAGAAACTCACCACCGGCGGGGAGAAGCTTGTACGAGGTCTTGTACATCGGGACGTTCTTGCCAGTCTCGGCATGGCGCGGGATCAAGCCAGCCTTGTGCAGGGCGTCTTCGAAGGTGAAGCTGCAGCCGACTACGAGTCAGCTTGGCTTTCGCCGCTCCTATCTGCCTCGACAGCTCAACGCAGCGCCGGTCGTCACAACTCACTCAGGAACGCAACGCTGTCCTCCTTCCAGTACTCCCTGATGTCCGGGATATCATGAGCAACAAGCTTTCCATCCTCGTATCTGCCTTCAGCCAGTCTCCAGACACTCATCATCCGGCCCACACTCACACATTGTACCCCGGCGCATCAGTGGTGATGTCAATGTCTTTCGCCAGCTTCGCGTCGAAGCCCACCGCTCCCGGCGCGGTGCTCTCGCCGAGGAGACAGCACGGGACGGGGTTGCGCTCGCACAAGATGCGAAAGTCGTCGGCGTACTTCTTGGGCAGGACGATCAAGTTCGCCTGGACCTGGCTTGGTGCTTGACCATCGGTGACACGGCTGAATTGGCCTGTCCGCGCGGCTTGCCGGACTTGGACGGCGGTGGGGTACTTATCGGTGACGATGACGGTCATGGTGGCGGACGCGATAGGCGAATATACGGCGGGAGGTTACTGTGCATGTTGAGCATTATCTGACCGTCGTATATGACGCCTCGGGGACGAGTGTTGTCGCTCGGCTGCTTCGGCGGAGGATGAAGCATCAGTATGTGCACGGAAAGTGGAAGGCAATCTGTCGTCGGAGCATGTTTCCGAGGATACCAGCCCGCTGGATCCACTTCCCGAGGAAAGGGATTTGGGTGCAGCGTTTAGAGTTTAGCCGGGTAGCCGGGCATCTGTGCAGGTGGTGCCGGCATCAGCGGCAAGCCTGATGGATCGCTGCCCCTCATTGATCCATCACTGGGTGAAACACACAGTCTGTATGCGAGCCTGACCGTAGTCTAGGGGCGACAAAGTCGGTCGCGACGCTTGATTGAGAAGCGCTCGATAGCCGCGACTTACGGATCCATGGCCAATGTCCTCGTTGCTGCCTGATAGGGCGCCGACGCAGAGGACAACATCTCCGGGCTGCCAAGCTCCTGAGGTAGTGGCGCAGCCCTGCAGCAGGCGACAACGACTATGGGATTCAGTCAACGGCATTGCGCGCGCTCACGACTTATCGGGGTGGCGTTTTGCGGTCGAGAGATGCCGTGAGTCCGAGTAGCCCATGGTCGAGTCGCACCCGGCAGTACTCGAGTATAGCCAGGTTGATCCATGTATACAGCTCGCGCTTCTGAGGATGATCCTGCAGGACATAACTCTGCAGCTTCATAGAGCAGAAGCGAGGCAGAGGCAGGGGGCCGGAGTTGTGAGACGCCGCCGTCTTCGCGCAGGAATGAAGCTGTCATATGTGCGAATATAAGAGTTACCAAGCCCAAGCGCTAGGCAAGACACATGTACATGTCAAGCATCCCATCGCGCGTCTGTGCATCCTCCCTTGCCGATCAAGCTGCGGATAGTACCACTGCATGGGTTTCAGCTATCCTTGCTGTCGTCATATGCGATGAACTCCATCTCCACATCGGTCCCTGATGCCTGCGACGGCAGCTCCTTCACTCCAATGCACGTCCGAGCCTGTTTGGGGTCCGGCATGAGCTCCTTCCACACCTGCGGATCTCAGTCCAGACTCAGTTGGGATCACGCGATCTGCTAGAGACGGCACGCCCACCTCGTTGACCGCCGCGAAGTCTTGCGACAGGTTGGTCAGGTAGATGTTCGCTTTGACGACGTTCTGCAGCGTGAGACCCGCGCCCGACAGCACGCCTTCGAGATTCTGCCCTCAGCTCTGAAGACAAGCCTCAATATCAACGCGTGTCCCACCTTGATGACCTGCCTGGCCCTGTCCTGTACTGTGCCCTGCACGATGTTGCCGTCCATGTCACGCGGGATGGACCCGCTCAGATAGATTGTATTTCCGGCCCGCACGGCTTGAGAGTACTGCGCAGTTAACGCTGATTTCGACATGTCTCGTGGACCTACCACATCGCTCAGCCCAGCAGGAGCATTAGCAGTCTTAATCGGCTCGAAAGGGGCCATCGCTTGGTCGTCAATAACAGAAGATGTCAAGGTGAACGAGGTGATGGTAAGGGTGCCAGCCGGACAAACAGTACGCCGAATGACCGATCAGCGCCGGATCTCACTCGGCACGCCCCGCGGGCTGTTTTCCCTTGGCAGTGTGTACTGGTGAGCTGACGTCTCTGCAAGCCAGTCAGCCAGGTAGGCCTCTCGTGCAATCAGACAGACTGCCGGAAGTGCATTTGCGCTAGGACGATGCAACCGGAGATCGAGCGAGGCGTACAGGGCCACACCAAACATCACTCCCTCGCCCACAGCAGTCCAGCCTCTGTATGTTCGCATAGCTATGACATCCATATACCCTGCTAATATCTACAACACCATGTACATCTCCATTCCGAGCCAATCATTGCGTGAACTGCGTCTCACGGAACTGCGAGACGGTTCCGGCAGCCCGCATCTGAGGCTTGTTCGACTTGTTCTTAATGTATTGCATCCCCGTACCGTCGTCTTCGCTTCCGGGCTTGCCGAAGCCTCCTCCACCAGGGGTGTCTGGATGTCAGCTTGTGTCCAAATTGGTTGCTGGCCCACAGCAGCTTAAACACTCACTGATGACGACCATGTCGCCCGCCATACACCTCATCTGGTTTCTACCTCCGAGGTTGATCGTCGCTGTGACGCCATCCCGCTTCCTGATCCACAAGTTCTTTCCCCGCGCACCGGCTTCTCCGCCGTTCATGCCGTACGGCGGGTTCGTTCGCCTGTCACTGAGGATCGCACAGTCGACGTCTCGCGTGAATTCGATGGCTCGGATACAGCCCTCTCCTCCCTTGTGTCGCCCGTTTCCGCCTGATCCCGCTCGGAAAGAGTACTGGCGGACGATGAAGGGGTATGTCCGCTCGGAGAGCTCGACGTCACCGATCGACGTGTTCGACATGTGCACGTGCGTAGCCGACTGACCGTCCCATGTCGCACCTGCCCCCGATCCACCGGCCAGAGTCTCGTAGAAGCCGAAGCCGCGGAACTTGCCGTCGGGTCCAGTCTCGCCGTACCCAAACGTGAAGTTGTTGCAGGTGCCTTGCGAGGCAGCACATGCTTGGAAGGCCCTGAATACCGTGTCGACAATTCGCTGCGAAGTCTCGACGTTGCCCGCGACCGTGGCCGCACCGTCCGAGGGCGCCAGGAGCGAGCCCTCCGGCACTGTTACCTTGAGCGGTCGCAGACAGCCGTAGTTGAGCGGCATCTCGATGTTGATGAGGCATCGCAAGCAGTACAGCACCGCACTGTAGAGAATAGCAGTCGGTGCGTTGTAGTTGCCGTAGACCTCCTCACTCGTTCCGGTGAAGTCGAAGTGCGCTGTGCCCTCCTCCGCATCGATGGTGATCTTGAGCCTGATCACCGATCCATCGTCCATGTAGTCCTCGGCCTCGAGTGGCTTGTCGCCGAATACCTCGGCAACCCTCTTGAGGAGGTTCCTGACCGCAAGCTCGGCAGCCTGTTGAATGCCTCGCATGTAGTGCGTGACGACCGGGCCGCCGAACTGCTCGCAAAGGCCCTTGATAAGCTGCACACCTCGGTGATTGGCCGAAACCTGCGCCTTGAGATCGGAGATGTTGTCGGCGAGAGTTCGCGTACCGGCGCAGCCGGGGTACTGCGCTGGGTCGTCGTAGAGGAGCTTAGTGATCCCAGCCTCGTCGAATTGGCCGTTCTTGACCAGCTTGAACGACTTGATCTGGGCGCCTTCTTGCCAGATCTCGGTCGAGAATGGCGGCATCGATCCAGCTCGAATTCCACCGATGTCGGCGTGGTGAGCTCGCGAGGCGGTCCAGAAAACGATCTTCCCCTCGTGGAAGGCCGGAGTGATCACGGTGATATCGGGCAAATGCGTTCCTCCGGCGGCCGGGTGATTCGAAACGAAAATGTCGCCGTCTTCGAGCTGGTCCTTCCACAGGTTAGCCTGGTAGACAACCGCGTAGGACATGGCGCCGAGATGAACCGGGTTGTCGGGAGCGTTGGCAGTGAGATTGCCCTCAGGGTCAAAGAGCGCACACGAGAAGTCGAGACGCTCCTTGATGTTGACCGAAATGGCAGTCTGTCGCAGGATAGAGCCCATCTGTTCGCCGATAGACATGAATCGGTGACCGAAGACGGAGAGCGCAATCGGGTCCCAGACGCCATCTTGAAGCTCGACGTTACCGGCTTTCTTGACGCCGGTCTTGTCGAGGACCACGTGATCGGTGAGGGCGATGGCCTCGAACCCGGGCTCGACCAAGATAGTTTGGGTGGCATCGTAGATGATGGCGGGACCGACGACAGTGGCTCCGGGCTGCAGCGATTTCAACGCCACAATGTCCGCTTCTTGCCATCCTTCAGATGCGAAGTACACCTGCTTCTTGCTCTCGCCAGATACGCCTGTTCGCTGCACGTTGGCAAGCTCATCGTACAAGCTTCCGGGGATCTTCGACTGCGTCATACCAGTCGCGCGGATTCGGACGTCGTCGACGTAGACGGCTCGCTCCTGCAGCGTGAAGCCAAAGAGAGACTTGTGCTGGTCTACGAATGCGCTCTCGAGGTCGCCGTGCTCCGGTTGAGGGACCATGAGCGCGGTGCTCGAGCCCTTGTAGCGGCAGTTGAAGAACACTTCGAGCTTGATGCGGTCGGCGCCGAAGCCCTGAGCGCCGAGACGAGCCACGGCCTGCTTGGAGAGCACAAGTCCTCGGCCGAAAAGGGTGTCGTAGTTCTCGGGCTTCGCCATCAGTGCCGATGGCTCTTGGACCTCTTCCACAATGTCGGCGATGGACATGCCGTACGCGGAGAGGATGGACGAGAACTTGGGGACGATAATGCGGCGGATGTTGAGAGCGGAAGCAATAGCGCAGCCGTGCTGTCCACCGGCTCCACCGAAGATGACCAAGTTATGGCTGGACGTGTCAAAGCCGCGGGCTTCGGTCAGGCTGGATGTTAGTATCGTGCAACAGGCCCAGGTCTCGTCACTCACGTCCTGATGGGTCGACACATGGCCTCGTTGGCCACTTCCAGGAAGCCAGATGCAATCTCCTCGATGCTCAGCTCTTCACCTTGCTTCTCCGAGTTTATGGTCTTAGCCAGCTCCTCGAAGGCCGTTCTGGTAGCTTGAGCGTCCAGAGGCTGGTCCTCGTTGGGCCCGAAGATCTTTGGGCTGGGCGTCAGCACTTGATCTGGCGCGTGGAGGGGACAGGCTCACAATTGCTCGGGCAAGAGTCGTCCCAAGAGCAGGTTGGCGTCGGTGACAGCGAGGTAGCCTCCTTTGCCGTACGAAACCGGACCGGGGTGAGCGCCGGCAGACTAAATGTCAGCGGTGGATGGGCTAAGCTTGATCATAGGCGCACCTCTGGGCCAACGACGAGCATGTTGTTCTGCCAGAACAGCCGAGATCCACCGCCAGCAGCGACAGTGTTGATATCGAGCGATGTGGCGGTGAGAATGACTGGTATTAGTACCGTGCGAAGACGGTGATTAAGGACTGACCTTGTGCTGTGGTCGCTTCCGCGATGTGCTCAAGGGTCCCAGCATAACGCGACACATCGGTCGACGTTCCGCCCATATCGACTGCCACGAGAGCAGTGCCATCGTTGTCGTCGTAGCAGATCTTCGAGTACCCTGTCATAAGTTACAGGACACAAACAGACTGCCAGGCGACTTACCAATGACACCACCCGCGGGTCCACTCAGAACAGCGCGAAGGCCGGAGAACCTGTCCCACTGACACAGTCCTCCGTCACTCTGCATGAAGAGCAATTTGTCTCCGAGGCTCTCAAGTCCACCTTGGAATCCGGAAGCGAACGACTCGATGTACCGTCGGGTCACGGGCGTGAGATAGGCATCGGCGACGGCCGAGTTTGCTCGGGACAAGATCTTGATCTGGCTGTTAGACTCGTTGCTAGTAGAAATGGCTGGGCTTCACGGTTGGCTGGAGCTCGTGCGATACGCTGACGCTGAAACCCTTCTTCCTCGCCAATGTGGCGATCATGTTCTCGTGTTCGCTGAACGTGTACGAGTGTACCAGCGCAAGGGCGATGCTTCGGAAGCCCTGAAACCAGAGCTCGTCGAGTTGCGCGCCGACATCAACCATGTTGGGCTTCTGAAGTATCCGGATGATCTCGCCGGTCGAGCCTCGAACAAGGTCGGCGTCGGCGTCGACGTCAATGGGCTTCGGGTCCGGATCCATGAGGAAGGTCTCGATGGTGACTCGCTCGTCGATCTCGACAACGGTCTCGTAGAGGTATGACAGTTTGGTCACCGTCAGGTCGAAGATGTCTGGTCGAGCTGGCATCAGCAGCTGGCCCCTGCTGATTCACACCGGGAGAGGACTAACCCTGCTTGCCGATTCTCAGCAGGTCCCGGAAGCCCTTGGTCGTCAACAGGGCACATCGCTCTCCTTGACGCTCGAGCAACGCGTTCGTGGCGACTGTCGTTCCCATACGGATGCTTTCTATTTGGTCGAGAGAGATCTTGTTCTCCCGCGGCAGCTTGGTCTCCGTGCAGATCTCGATGCACCGCCTGATACCCTCGGTGGGGGCATCCTTGTAGTTGGCCGGGTCGACGGATAGCAACTGCACGTCAGATCGACCACAACCAGACGAGGCGCGGCACCGACCTTCAGAACGAAGTCATCGTGCCCGGGTCTTGAGCAATGCACATCTGTGAACGTGCCTCCTCGGTCTGCCTGTCAGTGCTCGGGTCTTCGATCGGCAAGCGCATGAAGGGGATGCTGACCGATAGCAATTCGGATTCCGCCCTTCATGATGTGAGGCGAGGTCTTCGTTGCCTTCGTTTCTGTAGAGGTGTGGGACAATGAAGCGGTCTTGTAAGCTTTGTGAGAATGGGTCTTATCATGGTGAGCAAGACGAGATATATAGCATAGTCGGGAAGCAGGTCGGAAATGCACTCCACGCCTGACGGCCTATCACACGGAACTGGCGGGTTTCGTACGGATCCCGCAAGCGGAACCAAACAAAACACACTAATTCGACCGATACAGAGTTGTAATCGTTTGGCTCGACGTTATTGGAAAGCTTCAATGACTTGTCTGCATTTCAACGTGCAGCAAGCGCAATCAATGCAATCAGAGCCCTCCCTACCCAGTCCCCACTCGGGGGTCGTCACCAATTGATCGCGTGCACCACCTGTCATCGATCGAGGCGTTCTCACCTTGGTACAGCTTCTCTGTCACAAAGTAGCTTCGGCTACGAATGAATTCAGCTCAATTGCTAATGGGAGCGGACATCTGACATAACTCCAGGTCCCTGGCGTTGACCGATAAGCGCATGGAAGTGTTTCCCGTATCCCGGTCACGCTTCATCCCTCATGATCCGTACTTCCATGGACCCGCTTTGCACGACGATACACCGTAACTTCCTCTCTCCCTGAATCATCCTCGTCTCAGTCACCATTGCTGCCGCTACCCAGCCACAGCAGGCCACGAGTGCAGCACGAGTGATATGCCGCCGAAGAAACGACCCGTTTCGCCGGATGAATCCACGTCAGGGACAGAAACCGCCAAGCGCAAGAAGAACATCTCGAGGGCGTGCACGACATGTAGACGGAGGTGAGTGCCCATTGGCGGTACTGTATTCGATTCGAACGCCTGTGCTCGAAGGCGTGTGTTGACTATGTAGGCGGATGCGCTGTGATGGTAATGCACGGTGCTCGACATGTGTGCTGTACGAGGAAGACTGTATTTACGAACCCGACTTGGACGGGCGGAAGCCTGCCACCAAGATGTTCGTCGAGGCACTCCAAAACAGAATCAAGGTCCTCGAGGAGATGCTAGGAGACCAGGAATCTGGAGACGGCGCCGACAACGACAACTCGTCAGTCGACCAGGTGCCGCCAGTCAGGCCGGACCAGTCTCCGGCTTCGCAAAAGGTGTCGGGTTCGCTGATCGTGAGCTTGCGATGGCGCTTCAACCCGTGGCGAGAGCTCAGAATAGGTGGACAACGAATCTCTGGCTCATCACGGACCGACGTCGGTCTTCATGCATCTGCCCGAGCCGTCAAGCTCCGAGGAGACTGGACTCACCCCGAGTGGTCAAACGTTTGCCTCGTATACAGATCTTTCGGAGCTAGACTGGGCTCGTCATCTGCCGCCGGAGGCCGATCTCACGTATGAGCAGCACGAAATACTCCTTGACCACTTCTTCAGGTACTATAATAGCCTGTGACCTGACATCGCACGCTGACCAAAGCTATTTTAACGGCTGGTCGTGGTGGATAGACGAAATGCCTTTTCGATCTGACTGGGCGTACTCCGTGTCGGCGCTCGATCCTCAGACACGCACCCAGCATTACTCTCCCCTCCTTCACAACGCGATCTTATCAGTTGTGAGCTTGTACATCGACGCGCCGGAGGCTCGAAGCCAGAGCAAGGCGTATGCGGTACGCGCAGCCAGTCTAATGGAGGGCGAGGCGGAACGTGGCATGTGTAGTACCGTCAGGGGTCTGCTGTTCCTGGGATCGCACCATTGGGCCCACAACAAGCGATCCGTAGCATGGCTGTATGAAGGTGAAGACGGACCAGTCTCGGATCTGCTATCTGGCTGACTAGCAGGTACCGGTGTACGTTTGGCCCAGACTAGTCAGTGGGGAAAGTCTTCGATCTGCGATGAGCTGACATTCAGTGGGCTTGAATGTCGACTGTGGTCATTTGGTAGACAGAAAGCTGTTGACGGCGGAAACAAAGCGTCAGCGAGATCGCTGTTTCTACACTGTTTACGTGCAAGACCAGTGAGTAATGACTGCTCGAACGCCTGAAACGGAGCTTATCCCAGGTTATGGGGCCTGACATATGGTCGAGCCGCCGGTCTGACAACCCAGGACTTCGAGACGGCTATTCCTGCGATTGACCCTGGCGCGGATCAGCTGCCGTGGCTCGATCATAACCAGCGAGCCGCGTTGAGGCGAGGGGAGAAAGTCCAAGCTGGCCCAAGTTGGCTGAGCTCGACGTTTCACTACTCTTGCATTCTAGCAGGGATCGCAGATAGGCTGCAAAAGGGATTGTAAGTTCGCCATGTCTGAGGTGCATGCTGACGATTCAGGTACCGGATGCGTTCACGGCACCAAGAGACGGCTCAAAGGCGCCTGATCTCGGCACTACAGTGAGCTTGCCTTTTCTCGAGGTGGATCCTTGAGCTGACGCCACAGTCTCGAGCTCAACACCTGGCTGCTCGATCTGCCTTCGCCGCTCCGACTGGAGACCGCTCGAGAACCTCTTCCAACCCATGTGATCAACATGCACGCGATGTGCAGGTATCTGCAGATACTGCTGCATCGGCCAACATACACCCGCCCTTTCGGCGCCACTTCAGAAGCACGGGACCTCGCTGTCAAGACATGCGACTTTGCTGCGTGCGTGTCAAGAATCCCGAGTTCAGGCTAACAACCAGATCCGATATCATGCGCTTGTTGCGCAGACACGAAGCTTATCCCGGCATGCGATATGTCACCACGGCGACGGTCAACATCACCTTCACCGTCGGCACAATCCACTTGCTGACGGCTGTACAGCCTGCCACGCCACCGGAACGACGGACAGAGGCATTGAGCGATGCTCGCGAGTGCATACGCTATCTGAAAGCGATGCCGTGGTTCTGCGCAACCAAAGGCGGCGAGGCGCTGGAGAAGATGTTGATTGATTGGAACATTCTCCCTCGTGAGCCGAGTCCACCTATCGACCTAGGACAGTTTGGCACGACCAAGGACCTTGGGAAACTGGATAGTGAAATCAGCAAGTTCCTCCTCGCAGCTGGATGGAAGCCGCCGCAGGATGCACCAGCCCCACCGGCACCGAGAGTCGACCAGTTCAGCCTGAATAGCGCGAGCTGGACTGGCAGCAGGGGCACAGACGCAGGATGGGATCTGATGTCGACGCTGGCCCCGGGACCGGGATCCTACGCGTTCGGCAATCAAGCTGGTCAGCCGGGTACAGTGACTCAACCCGCGTACGGAGGTTCTGCAGGAGATTATATGAGCGGTGCCCAGGGCCCTGCTGTAATACCGTTCGAAGTAACACAGCCTACGGTCACGCAGCCGGATTTGGCTTCATTCTTCCCGCTCGATTGGGCGCCGTATATCCCTTCGCTGGTAGATAGTAAGTCAGGAAGCATGCTAAAGGTGCCAGGTGTTGACGACAGTCTTGGGCTCCGACTCGCAAAGCTGAATTTAATACACCATCATGCCGCTCGCGTGCCAGTAATGTGTACCGTCTTCCAGTTGTATGACCGTTCTGGTCTTTTGTTTGTAGTATGATAGCCTTACTCGGACATGCACTGGCATCATGCAAGATGGCACCACGACTGTCTTCAAGGTGGAGGTGGATGCGGCGGTATCGCGCCTCTGGCAATGTCCTCGCCCGCTATCCGGGGGCGTGTGCATGATGCGGCAAGATCCGCGTGATCGGGCGATTTCCAGTTGGACACGCGGGTGGCAATTAAGAGGTCTGGCCCATTTGATCGCCCGACTTCCCAATCAGGAAAGAGATCTCTTCCCACCAGAGATAAGGGATCGTTGCTCTTTGCCAAGGCGCAACCGGCACTGCCAAGAAACATACATACGACTTGGCCATAAGTACAAGTGGAATTGTATCCCTAGGATATCTGCCCCTCTCCGGCTCCGGACTCAGTCCACGTACGCGCACTCCGCTGGTCCATGGCCGACTGTCGCTATCTTCACGCCAGCGGATAGTCCTCTTTGTCTGGATACACAAGTATAAAGTCTCGCGGCCAGTCTGGGATGTGGGACCCTATCACGCGATCCGGCCTACCCTGCAGAGTACCCAATTAAGCGCGCGCAGCCATGTCGACCACCGTAAACGACACCCGAGGTCAACTTGATCAGCTCTCGTCAGCGAATGTCGCCGAAGCACACGAGGACCGGGACGTCGAGAAAACCGAAGGTGGTCACGATGTCAACGAGGTGGCATACGACGGAAACGAGCTCGATCCCATCTCCGAGGCGAAACTCACGAGGAAATATGATCTCTACATCATCCCCGTGCTGGGCGTGAGTGGACCTCACTGATCATAGACACTACCTCGCTGATATCCAGTGGCTTTACCTCCTCGCGTACTTGGACCGGGTGAATATGTGAGTATTTCTCTACCTGTGAATTGGCTGGGCTGAACATTGCAGCGGCAACGCGAACGTCGCCAGTCCTTCCATCTCAAAGGCTCTGGGCCTGACACGTGAGCTGAATCTATTATGCTACATCCGGCACACGTTGCTGACTTGCAGCTACCGAGTTTGGAGCTTGTGTCTCGGTGGTGTACGCGACGTGAGTCCCACCGCGCCGGAAGTGAACAATGCTCAGTTCAGCTACGTCATCTTCGAGCCGGTCTGGGCCAACTTGCTGAAGATCGTGACTCCCAAGATCATGTGTAAGCTGTTTGACGACGCCGTGAAACTTGCCAACGCCCAGTGTCCGCGTCATGTCTCGTGTGGGGTGCTATCACCATCGCTACGGCGTTCACCAAGAACTACGCCCACCTCATCGGCATCCGAGTGGTTCTCGGACTCTTCGAGGCTGGCCTGTTCCCTTGTATCTCTGTCTACATCTTCATGACTTACCGACGCGAGGAGACTGGCCGACGGATGTCATACATCTTTGTGTGCCTCGTGAGTGATGTAATACAATCTGAGGGAGTGTCGTGTCCAACAGCAGGCGCTCAGCGGTGCCTTCGGCGGCTTGATCGCTTACGGTCTCATCCGCATCCGAGCCGGCGGCCTGGACGGCTGGCAGTGGCTATACATTGTCAGTGGCTCTATGTCTCTTACCCTCAATATGTGCTCAACCCAGGTCGAGGGCATCATCTCGGTTGCTACTGCGCCTTTGGCGTACTTCTGGATCCCAAACCAGATCGATAAGGCTTGGTTCCTCAACGCTGAGCAGAGGGTGCACGCCGCCAAGCGAATGCAATTCAACAAGGACCACTATAACCCCAACGAGGAGTTCACGTGGCGCGAGGTCGGCCGGGGTCTCGCTGACTGGAAGGTGCGCCTACCTCGGTCCGCCGTGACGTATTCTGGCTGACTCCCAGACCTATATCAGCGGTACCATTCAGTTCAGCGGCAACATCACGCTGTATGGGCTGAGCACGTTCATGTGAGTGCTTCTGCACCCAAAATACCCCTTCGACTAACGACAGGCCCGCCATCATTCGAGGCATGGGCTACTCCAACGTCAACGCCCAGCTCCTCACAGTCCCCGTCTACATCCTTGCCGCGACTTCCTTCCTGTGTGCGGCATACTTGTCCGACAAGCACAAGATGCGATACCCTGCCCTCGTATTCGCTTTCTCGTCCATCATCCTCGGCTACGTGGTCATGCTTGCGGTCAAGAAGCCCAGCGGACGATATGGCGGACTATTCATCTGTGCCCTCGGCATGTACATCGTGCCAGGCACGAACATCAGCTGGATCAGCAACAACACCGCGAATCATTACAAGCGAACGACCAGTTTCGGAATGAACCAGTTTTTCGGGAACTGCGCTGGCGCTGTGTGAGCTTGCCTCAAATGCCGATCTTCTCGGTGTGGCTGACCACGCAGGATCGGCCAAATCTACACATCGAACCAGGCGCCGAGGTACACCAAGGCCATGTCCATCTCGATCGGGTTCGCTGCGGTCGGACTGATTTTCACCCTACTCAACGTGAGTCGGCAGCCTGCTTGAGCTTTTCTTGCGACGTCCTGACAGGGCAGGCGTTCTTGCTCAACATGATCAACAGGCGACGAGCGGAGCAGATCGCTCAAGGAGCCGAGAAGCAGCCACACTTGGGAGACCAGAACCCTCATTTCAAGTGAGTGCAGCGCGTTCTTGCGCCAGGAGCCGCAATACTGACCTTCAGGTACTACCTCTAGTTGCAGATGTGAGGCACGTGCTGGGCCTAGGCCGATTTTGGACACGGGGTGCTACAGATGGGAGAAGGGGGATGCTGTAGTCGGCTTTTTGGTTTAAAGATTCGTTGTGCAACAAAAGGATGCATCTTGTCGGAAACACTTGCCCTGCGGGGCTTTGCAGGCGGCTGTCATAGACTGTGTACAAAGTCGTCGGCGGTGCATCATCTAGCGCTTCTCGGTGGCCGCTCGGGATCCTACAGCAGTCAACTCGCCCGCGCCCTCTGGCACCAGACCTGCAATCTGCTCCTTCTTGCCTGCCTGTCTGTCCCTGTCCGCGAAGGAGCTGAGCGGCTCGTTCAGGTGGCGGAAGTACCACGGGACCCAGAAAATGCAGAGGAAGTTGGCAGCGGCGAGAGCGACGTATGGCCACACCAGCCACGGGTCCCGGATGACGCCGGATAGGGCAAGCCCGATGGCAGCAACGATGGCCTCTGGTCGTAAGCGCCCCTTCAAAGGGCACGTGAGGTGAGACTCACGGTTGAAGAGCACGATCGCGTAGACGAGGGACTTCATTCGTGCCGGCGCTCTAGTGTATGCTAGCTCATCTGCTTGTCAGTGGCATGACACCAGGGACGACCTGCGGGCTCACAAGATGTGACCGAGACAAAAACTTCTCCGATGGCGGGCAGGACCACTTGCGGGATTTGCCAAGCAAGGCTGACGCCCGAGACGCCAAGCTCGCAATCCGTCGCGTGCCAGCCACACGGACTCGTTTGGTAAATCTTCCACTGAACGATTGCACCGAAGATGCTTGCCGCTGTGCCCAGGGCAAAGCCGATGGAGAAGCGGGCCATGGGCTTAATGGGATGGCCCCAGCGCTCGAAGAGCGGGTAGAGTCCGTACGTGATGATTGGCGTGGAGATGATGATCGAAAGGGGGTTACTGCAGGTCAGGACCGCTGTTCGCTGAGGAACACTGATCACTCACAAGTTGCCCATGATGTCGTTCGGAATG
This sequence comes from Papiliotrema flavescens NRRL Y-50378, assembly GCA_000442785.1. NCBI lineage: Eukaryota > Fungi > Basidiomycota > Tremellomycetes > Tremellales > Rhynchogastremaceae > Papiliotrema > Papiliotrema flavescens. The sequence goes on from CAUG01000106.1 coordinate 47,770, forward strand.
TGGTTCAGAATCATCGCGGCGGACTGGTCGTTCTCCATGTTGCCGATGAATCCGTCGGCGAGGTAGAAGACGACAAGCACCCAAGATACCGAACAGGCGTTGATGGACTGCCTGATCTCTTCGACGAACTGGTCGTCCCAGAAAATCTTCTTCTCGTCCAGGTGTCCCTCGGCAGCCAAGATCTTGCTGGGTTTCGCAGCGTCCCAAACGCTCTCTCCGCCCTTGAAGATCTTGAGGCCGTTTCGCTTGAACAGCTCCTTGACCACGTAGAAACTTTCGAGCACGACGCTTCCCTGCGGAGGGGCAAAGTATAGCCGCTTTCGGGCGTATAGGAAGACGGCGGGTACGAGGAGGTAGATGGCGGTAGGCAGCAGAAATGCCAACCAGAAGCCCACGAGTCGTTCTGTGTAGCTAGTGACGATCATCCAGAATGATCCGACGTTGATACACCAGTAAAAGACGAGGAAGTATCGCTGGACAGTGGCCTGCGGGTCGACGATGACTCGCTCGCCGGACGAAGTCGTCTTGAGCGTAGGGCGCTGCACGGGAGACTGATCACAGAGCAGGGGACCCAGACTCGGTTTGATGAATCCTGCTCCGAATGCGAGGATCACTATACCGAGGATGAATGGAGCCAGGGACGACTGGTGGCTGATTACGCCGGGCAATGTCGAGATGACGAGGACGACGTGGCCGAAGAAGCCAACGATGATACCGACAAAGATGGTCTTGAAGCCTGCAAGTCAGTCAAGCTCGTTTTCTTGGTGCATCAGAATGTAGGGTCTTGAAACTTACGTCCCCACTTCGTGTCCGCGATGATGCCGCCGGCAATCGGGATGACGTACGATAAGAAGGTGAAGGTCGAGGTCACGGCGCTCGCGGCGACACTGCCGAGGCCGAGAGCTCCGGATGTCTGGTTCGCGCCGGCGGCACCTTTTGCAACGGCACCGAGGCCGTTACCGCCCTTGGGCAGAGCACCTCGAACAAAGTTGGAGAATGCCTTGCGGGTGCCGTGGTATGATGCTCGTTCGGCGAGCTCCACCACGCACATCGCGATTGCTACCCAGGGCATGGATGCTGGTACTCTGCATGTGAGCACACTCGTCGATTTGGATGTTAGGCAGACCAGACGCACTTGCGAAGCAGCTTGTACTCTTCGTCTGTAGGCACGTCATCGTCTGTCAAGCTTGCTGCTGGGCCGTGGTGGACATGATCGCCCGATCCCACCCCCTCCTCATCTGATTTGCGCTTCTCCTTCTCACTCTCGTACGCCGTAGGTTGAATCGCGCTCATGCTGTGGTGCAGGATGAATCGACCATGTTCCTTGCTCTCTTATATAAGAGCACGCTTTACTGGCTGCAGCGTGGTGTCCACCACCCCTCCCAACGGCTACAGAGGCGCAATCGCCGTTTTTCCACTGAGCACGACAACATCCCGCTTATCCTGCCGTAAATGTCGTGCTAACGCAAATCACAGGCGCTCCATGTGGTGCTGTTTGCGGTTCCTTGGCACTACGATATATCGCACGGGGACCGGCGGCATGGGCAAGAAGATGTGGTATAAAGTTTTGACTGACCGCGGTGGCGTGATAAGACGTTTCGTTCAGGTGGAGCTAGTAACAGGAACGTCATGTGTGGGCGCGTGGGATCTGGCGCCCTCGAACCCAGTCAGCGTCCCTGACTTGCATGAGCGTTCCACGCGTAGTCACTGCGTGGGGGACACTTAGAAATGCCGCAGTATAGCCCGAAGTGCGGGCGGAGAGCAAGAAGCGAGTTGCTCGAAGACGGGCGATTGCGCCATATCTATCTCGTCACCAACTTCGGTTGCGACGCGATGTCGAGTGGCAAATCCGCTCCGCTCGGACGATGATGACAGCAGACTCCTTGTTTGACGCTTCGGTCCCTGCGACACGACCTGCGCGGGGACCATGTGGGTCGGTGATGTGAGTGTATGGCGAAATCGATGACCATTTAAGCAAAGAATGCCAGCTCAGCGTGGTATTGGGACGTTGGGTGGGTGCACGACAACGATTCCAAGTTTACGGTTCCCAGCGTCTGGTGGGCATTCCAACACTGGTCACGGGTTTGCCTGACGCCTTCGCCAAGGTACAGGCCAGCTATCTATCGAGCGGCCAATGCAGGCCAACCAGTCCAACGGCGTCACTGCTTGATCTCCTTCGTCCTGGAGAGTCACGCATTGGCCACTCCGCCACTGGATGGGCAATGCATATACGGCGATGTCCGCTCACAACACCGGCTACTAGGACGGAACTCAGCGGGAACCACTTGGACCAAGACAGACTGAAGCAGCACATGCCCAGCTTGTATCCCACATTATAGTCATCCGCAAGCATCATGATCGATCAATATATACAGCACCTATCTCAATTGTTCGTCTCGCAGAACGCCGTCCAGCTGGCAGAAGCTATACCACTCGATTCGTCACATCCACTCTGGTCCGCCCTCAAGCGTACTCTTGCATCTGTACGGCAGTCCGTTCAGCCTTCCCCACATCCCGCTGATCCCGACAGATACCACTGACTCAGCTCGTGCCTGAGACGATCACCCGATATATCCAATCTGTGCCGACGGAGTCGCGCAAGGTCTTCGCGCAGTTCGCGGTCGACTTGTTCAAGTTTATCAAAGCCGAAGATGAGATCGTCAAGGGGTCAGTGACTAGCGCTATACCCGTCCTCGACAACGAGGCGTGGTGAAAACAAGAGCATATGAATGCTCACGAGTCCAGTCGCCGTATACAGGAAACGGGGGTTCACGCCAACTTTAGTCGCTTAAGGCGGACATGCGAGTGAGATGATACGAGCCAGAATTCGCGATGCAGACGAGCTAACGTGCCAGAAGCGCGAACGACCTGTACACCATACAAACGCCGAACGGCTCTGGACACGTCAATGCCTGCATGAACCGCTTAATGGTCCGCTTGTCGAAAGCCCTCTGCGACGCCGGAGCCGTGGTGCGTCCTCAGGCGATAGTGAGCGCAGAGCCGTGTAGGCGCTCACGCCCAGTCGTCGCACCAATATATCCAGGTCAAGGATCTCAACGGGAGCCGGAACGAGTTTGATCGCGTACGGCAGACCATCGAGCGGACATTCGCCATTGCCTCGAGTCCGGTAACTCCGGAAAAGTGGCCCGAGGTGTCGAGGCAGCAATACATCGTGTCGGACAATATCTGGGCGATAGCCGATGCGTTATGGAGGCTGTACCGGAGCGTGAGTACAGCCTGGTTCAGCAAGAGGGGAACTGACGAATAGCGCCTCCTCACATCCCAGTCGGAGCGACTTGACCGGAACATACTCGCCCTGAGCCCGTCCGAAGACGAGCGCCTGCGGACGCGAGCGCCTGTGCTGGATATGAAAGACATTTGCGAGGCTTACTATTGGCGCGGGAAGCTGCAGGTCAAGCTGCTGAACTTCCGGTTAGCGAAGGGGTGGCTGGACAAGGCGTGGGACACTTGTCCTGCAGCGGCATACAATCAGCGACGGTGAGTCAAAGAGCCCACCCCTTCGCAACGGCAACGACCCCATTCTGTCCCATCAACATGTAGCAGGTGCTGATATCTCAGCGCTATACTACTTCGCTTGATCCCCGTCAACCTTCTCGTTGGTCTCCTACCGAATCCAGCATTAATCAATCAATACAATCTCCACGCCCTCACACCCCTGCTCGTCGCCTTTCGGACCGGCAACATCCCGGCATGGCGCGCCGAGCTGGACAAGAACCGCGAATTTTACCGCCGCCACGGGACATGGCTGGTGCTCTTCGAGCGAGGCGAGACACTCGTGTGGCGCAATCTGTTCAGGCGGGCCTGGAAGGAGTACGGCCTTAAGAACCCTATCGCGGTCGGCAAGTCGCAGTGCCCGCTGTGGGTGATCATCGAGGCGACGAAGCGGTGTTTCGAAGGCTCTGGGGAGATTGAGGATGGCAAGGTTGGGTTGGCGGAGGTAATCAGCGCGTTGGCCATGTTGATTGAGCACGTGAGTCATACAATTCGCGCAGCGCTTGCAATTATGCAAACGGAAGAAGGGCCCGTTCAGACGAGACGTAGGGCTGACGCCAGGGATTGCTCCTAGGATACGTGGGTCACCGGAACGAGACGCTAGTGATGAAGCGATCCGAGAGCGGAATGGGCGGCTTCCCGGTACTGGCAACGGTTGTGCCACGGGAGACAAAGATGCGCGAGGGGCGATGACGACTTCACTCGCGTGACAAGGACGAAAGGCACGACAGCGGGACGACGATAGACACGCCACTCCGACAACAAGTGTGCACGACATGACGACTCGAACGAACTGAAATGAGGAATCAAGCTCCCGTTGAGGTGAGGAGACGAGTGAGAGATCTGCACACATAATTTCTACCCAGCATCATCACCAAATGCATTCGTGTCATAATTGCCTTGCGTCATCGTGGAGATCGTAGATGGTTTCGTGGGCCGCAGATGGGTTCGTGCGTGTGTCGTGATCACAGTCTCATCCCGCCTTGCTAGGCCTGAATCGCCGGTAGACGCGGTGAATGGGGTTCAATGCGAACCGCGCAAAGGCCGGAGCAAGGCCGACAGATGCCGCGATGCGCACGGGGAGCAAGGCCTGTGAGTCAGTGCCGAATGAGGGGAGTATGGCCGGATGGCAGCCAAAGTGCTGAGCACAGAAGACATACCTTGACGACGACATAAGCTGAGATGGCGTTTGCGACGGATTCCGCGGCTGTGCTGCTCCGTGCCCGCTGCGTCGTGGCGACATCGAGAGGTGCCCCCGACTGAACCTCGGTGGAGGAGCCGTCGACCGACGGGGCCGTGCTCGACGAGTCTGGCCGATCGTATCCCAAGATCCCGTACCGCCTCCCTACGCGCTCAACCTTGAGCTCCGCTTCGTCATACCACCCTCTCAGCACTCCCTTCCACCCCGCAGCGTGGGCCGCTAAATCCTCAGCTCCGCCCGCACTATTGTCGACGACCGCTCCGCCCGTATAGGACACATCGGTCAGCTCGTCGACATCGGCAGCGCCCTTGATCCAGCTCAAGAGACCCACGCCGAGGCCGATCGATTGGAACAGCCAGAAGAGCAGCACGACGGGGACGATGGCAGTCAGCTCGTGTAGGATCAAAAATGAGATGCCGAGAGAAGGGAGCGGGACGCCAGTGCGGGCGGAGAGCTGTACGAGGCGCGGGTAGCTCTGTGCGAGTCGAGAGGAAGGGGCGAGCAGCTGGGTCGGGGTGGGCTGTGATTTGTGCGTTGGTGCGCTTGGCGGCGGCGGCGTGGAGCTATGCAGGCGCAAGGCTCGGAGACCGGTCAGCCGGCGGAGCGGCAATGGGCTTGGGATCCGTGCTGCGCTCCGTATGCGAGAATTGACGAGTAATGTGGACATGGATGTACAACACAACAGAGTGACCGACCGGTCTGAAATCGGCCATGACGTTGCCGAGTGGAGGGCCTCATCATCCCGTGTTGCTTCCGCTCTTCGCGGCCACGCAAAGTGCACTCGACATGACGAGACAGACGCTCATAGTCCAAGCGGACCACAGCGATGGACCGTCCTCTGCGCCCAGAAAGTAACCGATTGTGAAAGCGATGACAAATGCATCTCAGTGTAATAATCCCATGATCCTCCGAGTCCCACTACCAAGCCAGTCGACAATCGACTGTCTAGTAGCCACCGGCAGCCTTTCGGGCAGCGATGAGCAAGTGGGTGGAGTGCTCGTCGTACGGCTGCATGATTAGCGGACGCGCAGGCGACTGGACGACGGCAACTCACGGAAAGACCCGGGGGGATGATCTGCCAGAGGTCCGGCGACTGGAACTCGTACGTCTTGGCGAGCGCAGCGACGGTAGCCTTCAAGAAGTTACCCTGGGTAGCGGTCGATCCCTTGGATTGGGCTGCAGGTCAGCAATTGCTTTGGGGACTCTCCCTCTATGGACCCACTGTAGCAGTCCTGGATACCGGCGAGCTGGAGCATTCGCTTGGAAGCCGGGGCGGCGACGATACCGGTTCCTCGCGGGGCGGGGATCAGTCGGCACATGACGGATCCCGACTTTCCGGAAACCTTGCACGGGACGGTGTGCGGCTCGGCGATGTGCGAACCCCAGTAACCTCGTCGGACGGGGACGATCGAGAGCTTGGCGACAATGATGGCACCTCGGATGGCGGTAGCGACCTCCTTGGCGCACTTGACACCGAGTCCGACGTGACCGTCAGAGTCACCGACGGCGACGAACGCCTTGAATCGGGTTCGCTGACCGGCCGAAGTCTGCTTCTGGACCGGGTGGATCGACATGACCTCGTCCTTGAGGGTGGGGAGGAAGATGTCGATAATCTGGAACTCCTTGACGGGGAGCGAGAACAGGTAGATCTCCTCCATCGACTTGATCTTGCCGTCCTTCACGAGTCGGCCGAGTTTGGTAACGGGGACCCTACGAGTCAGCACCTGCGCCTGTGCTCCATGCACCACGAGGGTGCAGAGCCTCGCGAGGCAACGCACCACTCCTTCTCCTCGTCCTTCTTTCCGCCTCGTCGGGGGCCTCGTCGGCCTCGGGGGGCGCCTCGTCCTCGTCCGAATCCGCCTCGAGCTCCAGCAGCACCTTCAGCCATTTTTGTCGATTGAAGTGATGAAAGGGGGGTGAAGATGGGGTGGTGTGTGATTGAAGGGAACTTGGCCGTCGATGTCGAGCTGAATTCTGGTGCCCACCGCAGAATCCTCACCGGTGAGCGAGCACGAGCCAGCGGCACCCTCCCTCGTCCAGGGTTGGGCAGCGCAGAGCCTTCCCAGACCAGACCTCGCACAACGGGCTCCGGACCGCTCCTTGCCAGGCGGAACCAGCCTCGGCGTTATACACAATCGAATTATATTCCCGCTTTTCGGTGTTAAGCTCCGCCCCTCCGCCTAGACCCTTCGGCGTTAACCTGGGCAAGTGGCAAATGCAGGGTCGCTCGCGTGGCACGCGGTCTTCGCCGATTAGCACGTCTTGGCACATACCGTCCGGTCGCCCGAGATTGTGGGCCTCCATATCAGTCCGAGCGTTCGGACAAGGGACTGGGCAGGGTAACGAGGGGTGCGATTCACTCCAAGATCAAGGGCGGTGGCAGCCCGCATCATCACCCGCTCCCACGGGTCCACCTCATTCTTGGGCTCGCCCATTCACTCTGTTGCACGAGTCAAGCTAGACTCCACCTAAAATCCGGCCTCAAAGACCACTTCATCAGCCGATCCGTGCCAGCTACCTCCACCACCGTGACCGACGCAGACTCTTAATATCCGCAAAGGAGACATACACCCGACGTACGCACTCCCGTCCGGCTTCATCCGCGTGCCTGTTATCGTCTTCGCATCCCCTGCCCCCGCCCTTCTACGACTAGTCGGTCGATCTCCCGACGCCTGCCTCACTTCGCCCGGCCGTGCATCGTGTATCGTGCATCCCGCGCATCGACTTAGCTTCCGATCGGACACAGAGAACAAGGTTGAATCACGCATACTCGCACACACGCACGTTCAACCCTCCCACCGCTGCATCCATCACCGATTCTCGGGCGCGTCACGCTGCCGGCATTTGACAACGTGGGCTGTGAGCCTTCGCTTGACCGCACACTGTAATCCGACGGACGGCCTCCACCGGCGCAGATCACGCACGGCAAAGCCCAAGTGGGACGATTCAACCACCGGCACCGCGCTTTCTTTCTCACGCACACTGCAACGACCACTTTGGATTCTTTGATTCCAGTCATCCATCCTCACTGTCCGTCGTCGTCACTCGGTATCTTCTAGTCAACAGCGCATTCGATCACGCCCGTCTCCGCAGGCACCGCGGCGTGTGCGCAATCACATTGGCATTCGGGCTGGTTCATCACCTCCGTGCCTGTTCGCTTTGGGCTGTGTCAAAGGAAGGAAGGGGGACAATCCGCTCATTATCCCGCTTTAACCAGCCATAAATACACACCCAGCATCACTTCTCGATCTCAATATACATCACCACCATCAACATCCCCGTGCAAACCTGCCCTTGACCAATCAGCACACTTGCGCTCTCGCCATTGCCTCCGCTGTTGAAGCACTCGAAGTGCGATCATCTCGCAATAACAACATTCTCACCCATCCTTCACCCCCAAAACCACCTTTGCCCTCACCATGTCCGGAAGCCCGTCCCGCGCTGTGAGTGTCCTCATGTGTGCCCAGCTGCCAATCATATCTAACAAGCAGCTACGACGCAAACTTGTCATCGTCGGAGACGGCGCCGCGGGAAAGACGTCACTGCTAAATGTCTTCGCCGTGGGACATTTCCCCGAGAACTACGTGAGCTATCAAGCTGTGGCGAGGCGGCAGAAAAGCGGGCGCTGATGAGCAGGAGCCGACGGTGTTCGACAATTATGTTACGGAAATCGAGCTCGATGGAAAGCCTATCCAGGTGGGTCGTGCCAGATGCTGCTGTTGCGGCCGAGGCTGATTGGCAGCTCGCGCTATGGGACACAGCCGGACAGGAGGAGTACGAGCGACTAAGGCCGCTCTCATACTCAAAGGCCCATGTCATTCTTATTGCTTTCTCAGTGGACACGCCGGATTCGCTCGACAACGTAACTCAGAAGGTGAGTGGCCATGTTTCGCCGTTGTGTGCCGGGGGTGGTCGGGCTGGGCGGAGTCGGTAAGCTGAGTGGTCGGGAGCATCGGTCGCCCCGGGCGGAATTAAGCATGCCCGACCGGAGAGAGGAAATGACACCCACTCTGGCTCTCTCTTTCCCTCACGCCTAAAAGAAGAGCCATTGACGCTGCAGTGGATCGAGGAGGTCCGATCAATCTGCGGACGCTCAATACCCGTCCTACTCGTTGCGTGCAAGACGGATCTGCGCGAGAAGGCGAAGGCGAATGGCACATTCAGTCCGGACCGATATATCGACAAGGAGACAGTGAGTCTCGGCCGGGCTCCAGACTGAAGTGAAGCTCATGACAGGGTAGCAAGGTTGCGCAGTCCATCGGCGCGCGAGGTTATTTCGAAACGTCCGCGCTTTTGAATGAAGGAGTGGACCTGGTATTTGAGTCTGCGACGAGAGCGGCAGTACTCGTGCGAGACCAGGGTCACGGCGGCGTCGGCGCAGCGTACGACAAGGATGGAGTGAGAGAGTTGAAGCGGGAGAACGAGAAGAGCGGGGTGGGCAAGTGCTGCATCATTGCCTGAGATGCGACCAAGGAAACGTCAAAGAGGAAAGGGATAGTCGAGGACCCGACGGAAGGAAATGGTACACGACGTGCAGGAATTGTGCATACACTACGAAGCGAGGACGACCAACACACGACCGACGACCGACTGAAGAATCATAGCTGCCGCATAGGCTCGCCGGGTGGATCGACTAACCACCTGCGCACACACATTAATGACTTGTTCCATGTTTGCCTGTATTCGGTACTTCTATAGATGCGATGAATGAGACATAGGCACGGGCGTTTGCGGGCCGAAGGAAGCTTGTGCTGGAGTGCAAAGCATTGGGGCTGTTCCAGTGAAGGGCGTTGCTGACTGGCTGACCGGTGGTCAGAGTGGATGTTGCGTGTAAGATGGGCTGGGCTGGGCGATTTGCAGCTGAACCAGGCACGATGACGTAGCTTGACCAAGGCTTAGTGTTTTCGTGATGGCTTTTCCTCGAAGCGTCACTTTCGCTTGCGGTGACAAGTTCGGGTGAGGACAGGCCATTCCACTCCTTCTTTTGATTGTTGGACACAGCTTTATCATCGTCGAAATCAGCCAGCATGCCGTCCATGCTGCTTCCCCTGGCCCTGGCCGGGCTGCTCGCGCAGTCCACGGCCGCCATGCCTACCTCGCAGCACCAGCAACACCCCTTCGATCTGCCCCAGCAGAT
>CAUG01000106.1:57630-86515 GCA_000442785.1 Papiliotrema flavescens NRRL Y-50378
TGCAATGGTCGCATGCACTGAGCGTGCAGACCTCTCTGCTATCTCGCCGTTCTTCATCCCCGCCGAACAGCCCACGCCGCTGCCGCCTGGCCACTCGCTCGAGCGAGTCTCGCTGTTGATCCGCCATTCGGCGATTCTCGGAAACGACGATGAGTACGAGCAGACCATGGGCCCGTTCATCACCAAGATCAACGACACGGACAAGAGCAAGCTCCCTTCCACCGGTCCGTGGAGCTTTTTGAGGGAGTATGAGAGCCCGATCGTCGAGGACACGCTGGAGAAGATCTCGGATCGGGGAAAGAACGATGCCAAGGTGCGCTATTCCGGCCTGTGCAAGTGGTGCCCGGACGCAACCCTGACCTTAGATGTTTGGCAAGTACGTGCGAAAGCAGTACGAGGAGTTGTTCCCGTCCAAGAACAAGGGCAAGGTCGACGCCGACAAGAAGAAGGGCAAGAAGGGAAAGAAGGGAAAGAAGACGCCCACGTACAAGGTGAGTCTTTGGTCGTGGGCCGTTCCCAGAGGATACTCCTACCGATCGCTGACGGCCAGGTCTGGACAGCATCGTCTGAGCGTGACATCGACACGGCCGAGGCATACATCCGGGGCTCGTTCCCGTCGCACCAGAGCGGAGACCACGGCGAAGGCGACGGCGAGGTCGTTCAGCTCGTCAAGGTCCCCAACAAGGCGAAAGACTGGGACAGGACGCTTACGCCGCATGTGAGTGGTGATGTCTCCGAACGCTTCAGCTTCTGCGGCAATTGCCATGAAGCACCGCGCTGACGGGCAGAAAGCGTGCAGCGCCTGGGAGAAGGATAGCGCGCTCGTGCCCGCCAACCAGTGGCTCAGCGTCTATGCCCCGAAGGTGATCGACAGGCTGAGGGCGTACATTCCGGACCTGGCGGATGATCTCGTTGATCAGGATGTGCTCGCCATGCAGATGGCAAGTTGCAACATTGATTCCTTACACATGCGCTGACGGCAGCTCTGTGGGTACGAGACGATTGCGTCGGGCGACTCGCCGTTCTGCCACTTGTTCACCGACGACGAATGGCGGGACGTCGAGTATTACTTTGACATCCGGTGGTACCACTCGATCGGGTATGGCTCCAAATTCTCCGCCTACCTTGGTATGCCTTGGGTCCGAACGGCTTTGCACCTGTTGGACGGCCACGACTCCGAGTCGGGATCGAAGGGTGCCTCCAGCGACATTGTCGACACGATGCAGAAGCACCGATTGCCCTCCCCCAAGTTGCCCCCCAACGCGACACACACTCAGCTGTAAGTCACGCGCCTCCGACCTCCCTCGACTGCCCACGCCCTGCCCACGCCGAGCTGACACCAGCCTCCACCCGTCCTTCACGCACCGCGAGTCCCCCGCATTCGTCGCTGTCTTCCTGAACTTGTACAACTCGACCTCGCTCGAGCGACCGGCGACCGTCCCGCCCACGCTCGACGTTAGGCCGACCAACTGGGCGTGGCGCACCTCCCACCTCATCTCATTCCTCGGCCACGTCTCGCTCGAGCGGTTCAAGGATGACGATACCAAGGAGAGTTACGTCCGGGCTGTTGTCAATGGCAAGCAGGAGGAGATGGGCGGGTGCGACGACGGTGTGTGGGGGAGCTGCAAGTGGGGGACATTCAGCAAGTGGGTGGAGGAGCGGATTGAGCGGTACAAGGATTGGGAGTCAATCTGCGAGCCCAAGGATGAGTAATTGGAGGGATGACTGGGACATGCCCAGGACTGCCGAAGTTATTGTCGTTCCATACACTGCCCGCATACATGATTTGCCGAGGTGGATGGTGAAACGCAAACCCGTTGAGATCATTACGACCTGACCGCACTTGACGTCATGCCCATCATTTCCATCATGCCCGAGAGGCCCATCATACAGCGCTCCGTGCTGCACCGTATATATATATAGCTGAAGACTGATGTGCACCGACGTGTACTACCGCAGTCTCCACCATCACTGATAACTGATAGACCATGCCCAAAGCTGCTCCTACACGCTCGTCATCGAGACCCAAGTCGAGTCCAGCTGGCAAGAAGCCTCAAAGCGGCCAGAGCGCCCAGCCTTTGACCTGCGCGTCTTTCTCTCGCGCAGCGAAGTCGCTGCCGGTCACGCTGCGCCCGTCGTCTGGCGAGCCAATCGAGATGAAGGCGGCCGTCAAGGAGTTCAGCTCAGGGTGAGTCACGGAGGTGTGCATGCCCGCCTGATGCCGAGGTCCTTTGGCTGGTCAGTGAGCTCGAACGCGAACTTGCCCCTGGATGGGCATGGTGCTGTGGACGTAACGGTGGGTGCGGTCTAGCGGATCGCGGGGAGTCGAGAAGCGGACAGGCCAGTTGACGGACAGGTCTCGATCAACATTACTGTTCAGGGCTCGAAGCCGAAACCGAAGGGGGCGGTCGCAAAGGACGATGCTTTGCCTCCGAAAGCTGGCGGTACGAGCGGCGGATCAAAACGTGCCGCCGCAAAGGCTTCGACGGGCGGCCAGTAGGACTTTGCGAATGCACCAGCAAGGCATGTAGGAGCTCTCGCAAGGACGAGCCGAACAGTGAGGTTGATGCCGCTTGACAGGGCTGCTGAGGTGCGGTCAGGTATGGCAAAGGAGGGTTGTTTATAGCTAGGCAGAGTATGCGACGTGCAGCATGTCCACGCCACGGCGCGGTCGACAGAGGGGTACTCGTTCGAGTGGATCAGCGCTACGAGATCGAACGTGTTCAGGCACGGGAAGGAGACTGTCGTACGCGTGCCTTTCATGTCCCGTTCAGGAAAGTCGATCCTCGGTCTCCCTCCTCACACCGCCTGCCCCCCGGGTCGCGTAGAGGCAACCGGATAACTCGGCTTGATATGGCCCGGACGGTTGTGACTAGGTTGTTCAGCGCGCTCACCGCCTCATACCGGCATCAAGCAGCCTATACTGGCATGTAGGGCCGTGACTGATGGATGGATGGCTGGACTATGCTGATTCGACGGCGAAGCCCCCTTGAGGCAACGGGAAGGGCGAGAACACAGACGCGGGCGGTTCAGTGGAAATGGCCCAAGGGGGCGTCGAGTGTGTCACTACTGATTGAATCAGACCGAGTAAGCCGAGCGTCCGTCTACCCGGTCCGGGACTCGAGCAGGGTTTTAGTTATGTGTATATACATATCCCCAAAGCCGGTGTTCATCCTACACTCCCTCATCTCTTCGACACTGCATCCACACCCTCTACCAACATGAAGTTCACTGCTTTCTCTGCCGTCTTTGTGCTCTCCCTGCTTGGCCTGGCCGCCGCGCAGACGTGAGTGTCAGATCCTCGATCGCCCCACAAGTCCGGCTATCCATACCCCGGACTCGCAGCAGCTCCCTGCACCCAGCCGACTGACCATGCAGGGTGCCTCAGTGTGTCCTGACCTGCTCAACTCAGGCCGCCGCCGCTGCGGGATGTACATCGTTGTGAGTCAGGCCGTCATGGTTGCAAGTGCAACGCTTGATTCAGCAGCAGCTAAAATCGCAGCACCGACCCTTCCTGCGTGTGCACCAACGCCGCCTTCCAGAACGCCGCCGGCGCATGTCTCGTCGCGTAAGTTCTTGCTCACGGCACCTCCGCTGTCTCCACTCTCATCTTGCTCTTATCATCCATAATCGCTCGCGTCTGAGACGCTGCCAACCCGCTCTTCGGACCCATCTTGTATCAAGCTTCAGTCATTGGGTCCACACACTGACCAGCAGCAACTGCACCACCGCTGAGCAGCAACAAGCCACCGCGCTCCAGTCGGCGCTGTGCGGCTCCCAGTCAGCCTCCGGCTCGGTCACCGTGTCCGTCGCGACCGGCACCGAGTCCGTCTCCATCAACCCCTCCGACGTGGCCAGCCTGACCGCGTCGGGCTCCTCCGCTGCGTCCTCCGCCGCCTCGGTCGCTTCAAGCCTCGTCTCTAGCGCCTCTGCCGCCGCATCCTCTGCTGCTTCGTCCGCCAGCGGAGCGGCGAGCTCGGCTGCGTCTTCCGTCGCCTCGCGAGCCTCGTCCGCAAGCGGCGCCGCCGCCTCGGCCGCCAGCTCCGCTGCCCGCCCCTCGGGCGCGGCTGGCAAGCTCGAGAGTGCCTTCGGTCTCAAGGGCGCCGCGGCGGGCGTTGTGGGCGTCGTGGGCGTTGTCGCTGGAGGCTTCTTCATCCTCTAAGCGAGTCCACCCCGCGCACGCTTGATCCTTGGTCAGCGTTGAAAAGGGAAGACGCTCGCGCTTCTTTCCCGCCAAAACATCTACCGCTTGTTCATAACGTCTCCCGGGCCGTCGATTGTTTCGTAATCAGTCAGGTAATCTATCTCGAAGGTAATAAGCTAAGAATGCATTGGTGTCTGTGTTTCTTTCAGAACATGCGAGCACTTGCACAGGCTGGGCTGCTCAAACTTCGGGGCCGCGCGTGCTCATCGCCCGATCGGCATGTATCCCATGTGCGCATCCTTCATCCTTCGAGCGTCTCCCTCCGGCTCCTGCAACAGCAGCGGTGTCCTCTCCCCCTTCTCCGCTGCCGAGACGTCCTGTCGTGCGTGGCCCTCTTCAGCCGCCAACATGCGGAGCAAGACCATCGACTCGACGACGTACGCGACCAGCACGAGGTCCCAGCATATCCACACGACCGCGAGGAGGACCGCCCTGTATATGAGTGCTAGGTCCTCCCGTACGAAATGGGCTCACGCTTGATATCGAATGCCTGTGGAGCGTTGTATCAGATCGACGGTCAGGGCAGTGAAGATGATCGAGATGAGGGCGAGCGCGACGAGGATCAATAGACAGGTCGTCTCGCCTCGCCGGTGCTTGTCCCGCTCTTCACCCCGCTCCGGTGATTGGGCCGACATGGCTAATCGCGAGTTGCTCCGCGGCCTCGGTGTAGATGCGATGATGAATTCATGCAGCGTGCACCTTGGACCACCACTTATATGCGGAATACCTGCCCATATCACTGTTTAGCCCGTTGTTTGTGCCCAGATTGAGCAGCTTCATGGTTGGAATCTCACCCAGCTTGGTCGGTCGACGGTGCAATGAGGGGACGTCAGACCGCCACGCAGTGGAGTGCGACACAGCAGCTCTACGGCTCGCAAGTCACTCCGCTGCAGTACTGCAGAACTGCATGCCAAGCTCTACGGCGAGCCATGAGTTGTTCGTCCTCCTATGACACCGTCATCCGCACTTAGCTCAGTGCCCCGAGCAAGACACACGCACGCGTCAACATACACAATATACATGATGCAATTTTCGCAGAGACCACCTCGTACTCGCAGCGCAACTACTAATACGGCCGCGCCCTCGAGTTGCCCTGCGTCGAGTACCGGTCCGCTCCCGGACCTTGCCTCGCTGCTCCTCCGGCGCCGGCACCCCCCTGCGCCCCTGGCCCGCCAGCACCAGGTGCACCTGCACCTCGCATGGCTGCTGGGCCGCGGGGGGCATTTGGCACGACCCGTCCGCCCGGTCCCGCGCCAGCACCGGCTCCTCCCCCCATACCCTGCCCGCCTCCCTGCTGGGGTGAGCTTGATCCGATGACCGAGCTGGAGAAGTCACTCACCATGCCCATACCGCCGCCTTGGTTGTTAAAGCCCATGCCGCCACCCATACCTCCGCCCATCCCGTTCATGCCGCCCATGCCCCCGCCACCCATCATGCCCATCATGGGGAACATGCCCATGCCCATGCCGCCCATACCGCCCATGCCCATACCACCCATGCCGCCCATGCCGTTGCGCGCCATGTTCGGATTGATCGCGGGAGCGTTCATTCCGCTCATCGCTGGGGTCAGCTGCACGCGCCAAAGACCACATGCTATCCAGCGTCAACTCACTCTTGAGCATGTTCTGGTACATCATCGTCATCGCCGCGGGGTCAAAGCCCATGTTCATGTCTGCGGATGAGTCACCCGCCCGTTCATCAACGAGTCACCCACTGTTCATCCCCGGCCCCTTCATATTCTGGTACATAGCAGCCATGGCATTGCCGTCGAACCCGCCTTGGGCACCGCCGAAACCCTGCGGCCGGGCGTTGTTGTTGTTCCACTGCTTGGGCAGGTTGCCGGATCCCCGCGGTTGCGCGCGCTTGATCTCGATCTGGCCTGAGCGACTGTTGCTTGCCTACGCAAGAAACCCGCAGCCACTCACCGCCTTGCCCTGCAGCTCAATACCGCTCATGGCCATCGCACGCGTAACGGCCTCTTCATCCGAGAACGTGGCGAACGCGAAACCCTTTGACCGCGTCGTCTCCTTGTCGTACATGACCGTCGCGTCCATGACCTGCCCGAACTGAGTCAAGAACTCTTTGAGGCCCTCGGAAGTCACGCTCGGGGCGAGACCGCCCACGAAGACCTTGGCGGTGCGCTCGTGCTCTGCACGCGGAATGGCGCGCTTGGGGTCGATCTGGGGGTCAGCCTCTGCCGGTCGTTTCTGCCCCTGCTGCAGACCCGCAGATGGCACCCACCTGCTTGCCGTCGAGGTGGTGCGTCTTCTCGAGCACCTTGGTAACGCTCGACGGGTGCTTGTACGTCAAGAAGGCAAAACCACGTGATCGGCCCGACGGGTCTCGCATGACCACACACGAGTCGATCTCGCCGTACTGCGCCATGTACATCTTGAGGCCATCTGCCATGAGCAGTCGCCAACGAAGTAACCAACTTCGCACTCACCATCCGTCGTCTCCCAGTTGAGACCGCCGATGAACATCTTGCTGTACGTTGTGAGGCGTTGTCAGGCATAGACGGGCCAGCATATAGGTTGGGATGGTAAGGTTGAGGGTATAGGGTACATTCGGATGTTGGATATTTTGAGGAACGAACAAGATAGTATCAGTATGGGTTTGCCTACGACGACGATCTAGCGGTCGAGAAGAAGGGGAATGGGTAAGGGGAGGGGGGATAGCTATGGCGCTATGTGTTATGGCGATACTTCTACGCTTGTCGCACTGCAAGCGTGCTCGCGCTCGCAGCTTCGCGACTACTCGACCTACACGACAAAGATAACGATATGGGAGGGGGAAAAGTACTAACCCCTCATCTGGCATATCGCTCGGCCTTATTCTGTCCAGATCACCTTGGTCCGCGCCTCCCGGCCCTCCGACTTGCCCACTCGGTCCCGCGTCGCTTTGGAAGTTGTACGGCTGTCCGGCCATCGATGCTGAGCTACTCGCTGGCGGCCCGCCCTGGTAGGGCTGTTGCTGAGCCGGGGCGGACGTGGCCGGTGCAGCGGCGACTGGGGTCGGCGCTGCCGGAGCTTGCTGGGAAGGGTCGTCATCGGGGTCTACAAGTTCTTCGTCCAGGTCATCGAGATCTGCATGTGAGCCGAGCTCAAGCGGGTTTTTTGAGGTGCGAGTGGGCGTGGAGAAGGCTGGGCCGAGTCTGCACCGGCAGACCGGTGTCGCCGGACAGCCGCAAGCGATGTAGGGTGCAGCTATGCACTTACCTCCGTAGAGCTCGTCGTTGTAGAGTTCATCGTTGTCTCCTGCCATACTGTCAATATCTAAGCTTGGTCAGGTGAGAGTGCGAGAGGAGGAAGGAGCGAGGTGAGTTTGGGAGTGAGAGGTGTACGGAGCGAGGCAACAAAGGACAGGCCTGCAATCAAGCGGGCTGGGCTGACTGGCTGGCCAGTCTTCCTGAGTGCACACCGTGTGAAAGGAAGTACGCGCGGGCGGCCTTCTCCGCGTACTGCGCCTCCACTCTCCGGGTCCACTCTGGTCCCCCTATTCATATCGCTTTCGACATCGACTTACACGCAACAATGACCGACCTCAGACAGAGGAAAGCACCCAAGGGGCTGACTCTGGCCCAGCGAAACGCTCTCCTCAACTCGGCACCGTCAGGGTATCAACGCACGCCCCGCCCACCGTCCCGCTCGAACCGATCACTACATATTTCCATATCTCTTCTTATCCTGGCGTTCTTCGTGATATACGCGCACAACAACAAGCCCGCCAAAACACCATATGCAGTCGGAGGCAAGAAACTACCATCGTGGTACGCATTTTGCTCCAAGGAAGGAAATCGGATATACACCATCCCTGAGTCGGGCGGTGAAGGCGCCGTTGAGTGTGTGGTCGTCCACGGCAAGTTTGTGGCGGACACGGGCAGTCTTGGTGCGCATATCTTATGTCATACGTCATGGGCACAATCAGGCTTACAAAAGCAAAGGTCAGGCGAAAGTATGGCGACAGAGCGACGATTGGCGCCGTTGACCAGGCGCCAGTCGAAGTCAAGAAGAACGGTGGTCTGCAGATCATCTACCTCCAGCCCGGCCACTCGATCACTCCTGTAAGCTATATGCTGATGTCCTCTCTGGAGAAAAGATCGCGTCTGACGGCAGGGTCTGACCGACTCGCATGGCCACCCCGTGCAGTACGGCCAGTCTTTACAGCTGCCCCTGGCCGGAACGACCAGTAAAGAGGACGTGATCTCCCGCGTGGAGGCGTATGTGCAAGCTCAAGGGGGATCAGCGGGTCTAGGAGACCGATGGGTCGAGGGAATGGGCTGGGATCAGAACCGCTGGCCAGTGAAAGACTTCCCAACTGCTGTGAGCTCACTTCGTCCCACCAATGTCCTCAGCTTACACGCAGGGCGATCTGGAAAGCTCGCCCATACTGAAGGGACTGCCCATCGCCCTGGCGCGTATCGACGTACACGCCCTTTGGGTGTCGCAAGCCGTCCTCGATTCGCTTGGAGAGCTCCCTACGGGAGTCGATGGAGGTCATATTGTCCGAGACGCGGCTGGGCGACCCACCGGAATCTTTGTAAGACTTCGGCGTTCGACTCAGGTCGGCGAATCTAACACCAGATCGACAATGCCATGGATCTGGTCGAAAAGGCTCGTCCTGCGTGGACCGAGGCGCAGCGAGATGGATATCTGGAGAAGATGATGGACGTTGCGCTGGCTGTGGGTCTGACTGGAGTTCACGATGCGATGGTCTCGAAAGCCGACTACGACATGTACAAAAGGTCAGTGCTCAGCAACCTTGATGGTCAGCCTAACCGCAAGGCAAGCTCAAGGAACCCTACGGATGCGGTTCTATGGCATGGTAAGTGGCAGGCAGTTGGCTCCGCGTCACGAGCTGAAGAAACAGGTGTTCTGCGACGATCGCGACCTATACTGCGGCGATGACTTCCCGATGCTTCATGGCGAACAGGGTGAGGTGGCTCCGGCATGCGACGAGTGGGATCGTAGCTGACGGCAGACGGGCGGCTGGAAGTGCGCGCGGTGAAGCTGTTTGCGGACGGCGCGCTGGGATCGCGAGGCGCAGCTCTACTGGACGATTACTCGGACCAGCCGGGCTGGAAGGGTCTGCTGTTGAAACCGGAGGAGACCTGGCTGCCGATGATCCGAGAGTGGTACGAGAAGGTATGTTTCGGGTCTGGTCTGCATAACACCAGGCGAAGTTTAAGCAAAGCTCACGAGCAGGGCTGGCAGGTGGTATGTTGCGACACAGGCGTCACGGACTCACTCCTCCTGACCCGCAGAATGTACACACCATCGGCGATCGGGCTGCAAAGATTACCCTGGACGCAATCGAAACCGTCTTGGCGGGTCGACACGGCAAGGGTCTGTTCCGGCTAGAACACGCCCAGATCCTCACACCGTCAGACCTTGTACGGGCGGCTAAGATGGGAGGTGAGTTTGCAATGCTTGCACCTCGGGAGTAGTCGGGGATGCTGACGGTGCGACCAGTCATCGCCAGCTATCAGCCGACCCATGCCACAAGTGATGTAAGTGAGCTGATGCATCTTGTCCAAGCAGCAGGCTGACGAGCAGATGTGGTATGCCGAAGATCGCCTCGTAAGCCAGAACCTATCTTCCCTGGCGTCCGCTAATCAAAAGGGAAAAGATCGTATGGCAGGGGCTTACGCATGGCAAACTTATCATCAGTGAGCGAGACGGACCTTATTCCCTCACATCGTTTCGTACGTTCGCTGAAACAAGACTTGGAGGGCGGATAGCCCTCGGATCAGACTTCCCGGTAGAGTCTATCGACCCGCTGAAGGGCTTTTACGCCGCTGTAACGAGATTGGATGAGAAGGGTACCTCACCGCATGGGCCCGGAGGATGGTACGCTCGACGCGTCTGCAGAAGGGGGAGGGGGTTGGAAACTGACAGCAGGTATCCGGGAGAAAAGCTCTCTCGCTTGCAAGCGCTCAGAGGAATGACAGTGGATGGTATGTTGGGCTGCATGGCCAGCATGGTGAGGCAGCTTCTTGTAGGCTAACAGTAGCTGCGCACGCTTCATTCTCCAACGACACGGGCTCCTTGACCACCGGAAGCAGGTTCGATGCGGTGATTTGGGATGACGACCTTTTCACGACGCCAGAGGACGAGATTTTGCAGGTCAAAGTCGTCGCGACGATGGTGGACGGGCAGTTAGCCTTTGGAAAGGTCGCATAGAGGACGCAGATCGCTCGCGCCCACGTACAGCTCGAGCGTAAGCACGCGTGTATATGCATACAAATCAGGATCCTATGCCTCGCCGAACGAGACGCCAACGCCGTCTATCTCGTTGAGCTGCCGCCAAAGCCGGTCGCGCTCCTTGTCTCACCCAGATTGCTAGAACCTACACACCTATCATCGTCATCGAACCTGTTCTGCCTATTTCCCAATGTTCCCGTCTGAGCGGCCCGCTGCTGCGCCTGATTCTGATTCCGGTTCACCCGGTCCAGAACAAAGTGAGCCCCGGCCCCGCCAGTCGCCAGACCCGTCCAGAATCCTGGTCCCCCGCCCCCACCGCCTGTATTGCTATCGGCCGTGGAAGATGCGGAAGGTTGATCGAAAGTCTCATCTTTGGTGTATGGTGGAGGAGGGCCCGGGTTGAAGCCTGGTCCACCACCACCACCACCACCTCCCCCACCGCCTCCTCCGCCGCCACCATGATGGTGGTGGTGTCCGTGATCGGGCCCGTCCCACGGGAAGAAAGATGATGCCGGCGGAGGTGCCCAGCGCGGGAAGAAGCGAAGAAGCAGGGAACGGATGATAGAGTATAGCAGAACGGCAAGGACAAAGTAGAAGATCGTCATGAAGATGGTGTCGATCCATCGTTCTGTATTGAGCGCCGAGCCAAACGAGATCCTTTGCGGTAGCTCACCAGTAGTAGATCGGCCGAAGGAAGAGCCTTGCTCGTACATCCGATTATCGGTCTGGTGAAGGTCGTAGGTGAGGCCACAGGAACCTGCAAGATCGTTAGCCCGCTGCGCGCTGGCTGGGAACAGTCGGCGCATGAAAGGCTATTCGGGCCGAGGCTCACCTTGCAGGACGTTCTTGTCCCCCGCTGCTGACCACCCTTCGCACGAGACTTCGACCTTGCCCAAACGCAGACTTGACGGCAGATCCGTGTCGCACTGTTGTCAACCCCGGCAGGCCATGCGCTGATATCGTTCCGTCATCGCACTCACCCGCCATTGCACGTTGCCGAGCCCGTCATCGCCCATGTTCGAGCACTGCACAACCTCTGGCTGAAAGTACTGGCATGGCTTGCCGACGCATGTAAGCTGGGCTAAGGGATCAGCTCCTGGCACCATCTCGCACGCTCCCCTGCTGCAGTAGATGGGTGAAGAGATTGGCACTCACGGATAGCCGATGTTCGGCGGTATAGCGTGTTCTGGTCGTGGTTGAAAGTCAGTGTCTTGATGCTCTTGAGCGCGACCTTTTTGTGCGCGGGCATGATGGGTCAATTCGAAGGTGGGTTGTTGCCCGACGACGAAAGAGAGGGTCCAAGGGCGAGGATGAGCGAGAAGAGCGATCTGCAACGGGGAGAAATTGCGATCTGCCCACCTGTGCCCGAGTGGACGTGGAGTGTGGAGGTCTCCACGTACCGAAACGTCAACGATTCGCCACCCGACTTCCGACGGAACCTGGGTTGCACAAAGGAGGCGGAGACCACATAGCGGCGTTGACGTGATTGTCGGACTGCTTTGACTCATACTGTAAACTACCAACCAACATGGCACCGGGCATCACAGAGATCTCATCCACTGCGGGTGAGCACATGCGTCCCTGCGATTGTCATCTGCTCATGCGCCAGAGTTCGACGGCATCTTCCGCTCCCTCGCGCCGAACCAGCTCCTCGTGATTGACTTTCACGCAGTCTGGTGCGGACCATGCCATGCCATCGCGCCTGTGTATGCCAACCTCGCCAACCAGTACAAGCATGTCAAGTTTGTTGTGAGTCTCTCGGCTGTCTGACACGCCGTGCCAATGCGCGCACGCTTGGCGGTCTACTGACCAGGCAGAAAGTCGACGTCGACCGTCAAGCCGAGCTCGCGCAGCGATACTCTGTCCGAGCGATGCCGACATTCAAGTTCCTCAAGGGTGGACGGGAAGTTGCCGAGGTGGGTTTTGCAAGACTCAGTATCATCTGATCACGCTGAATCTCGTAGATCAAAGGCGCCAACCCGCCGCAGCTCACCCAACTCGTGTCGTATCACGCCGGGCCGGTCCCGTCCGCACCTGCTGCCTCCACGGCTGGATCGTCGTCCACATCCACCAGCACGCCTGCCGCTGCTGCCGCTCCCGCTGCCGACAACACCCAGTCCCTCCTCAGCAACATCACCTCGAAAGGCCTTTCCTGCCTGAACGAGTCGTCCTCCAACGGTGTCGCGTCCATCCTAGGCCCAAACGCCGGCCCCAAAGGCAGGTCATACCTCGAAAGCGACGTCGATCCTGAGCTTCTCATCGCCATACCCTTCCTCGAGCCCGTCAAGCTCAAGGCCATCTCGATCTTCGGTGGCGTGTGCCCCTCCCAGGCGCCGAAGACCATCAAGCTGTTCATCAACCACTTGTCGCTCGACTTCAGCGATGCCGAGACGCTGGCGCCCGCTCAGGAGCTGGAGCTCTCGCCAGAGGACATAAAGGGGAACAAGGTCGAGCTGAGGTTTGTTCGTTTCCAGAATGTCAGGAGCCTGCACATCCTGGTGAAGGACAATCAGGAGGACGAGGAGACGACGAGAATCGATTCGATTGATCTGTTTGGGACGGTCTTGGGTGGAACGGACAAGGGACCGTTGAAGGACATGCATGCGGACCATGAACATTAGACTAGAGGTATGTTCGCGAGTCGTAGCGTGCATCATGTATCGCCTGCAGCCATTTGAGGGGCGGGAGGGGCATCTCATCATGTGATAAGCCGGTTCTGTTCTGCGCGGGCGACTGCTTCAACCCTCGACTACACTCGGTCCAGGAGGCAAGTAAGCGACCCAGCTGTACGGACTGCGGAAGACTAGAGATCGGAATCACCCTTCTCCTACTTTAGCTCGGAGCTCAAACATACACAGCGCCTAGCATGCGTAGTCGCGGCGAGGCCGTGAACTGCCCTTTGATATGGATGCTCGCCACTGTCATGCATCATTCGAAAACATCGCGCATTAAAAGCCTGCGTACAACCCCCTCCCTCGTCCCGTCCTGAGCAGAAGATCCGTAGTGCGAAAATGGGCCTGGCCTTGGCGCCTAAGCAGAGTCGTGCTGAGTGGGATGAGGCGTCTCGGCACTAGCGGCCTCTCTTTTCGCTTTCTCTCTCCAATAGCCTGCATTCTGGAAACCAGTCATCATGTGCCTCATTTCTCTGTTGTCCTGAGACCTATAGTGTCTGGGAGGGTAGGAATACTCCCGGTCGTTCTCGGTGCCCTGCTGCGCGACTGATCCATCAGGGCAGGTGTCGGTGGAGACGGCTTTCCTGCGGAACAATGCGCCAAGGAGTGAGTCGAGGCCGAAGAGAGTGGACAGGCGCTGGGCAATCGACGTAGAGGCGCCGACAGAATCACTCGCGGCGCTCGACCGCTCAACCGAGGTCGCGACACCGTGCGACTGCGCAGACTTGGCGTCAGACGAGGAGCCAATGTTTTCAACGTTGTGCGGCATGTCGTGATGACTGGGCGTGTGAGGCGTCTCGAAGGTCGGTTCAACTAGCACAACGAAGAGTCGTACAGAGATGGGGGGTTTACGCGCGAGGCCCATGCCTTTTGAACCCTTCTCTGGCATTCCATCAGGCCCCAATCTAAGCAAATGAGTCGAATCCTTTGTCCGTTCACTCCATGCCCCAGTCCGTGACAGACGAGCGATCCCTTCATCGCCCCACGTACAAAGGGCCCCGTACATGCCACCAGAGGGCACGCACACGGCATGCGCACTGGACCTCTCACGCGCTCCAGATGAGCGGTGAGGAGACATCACATAAAGGAGCGCGAGGCTGCCACACTTGACGCTGATACGCGCAGAGTGGCCTCGGCCACGTGCAGTAGAGTTCTGCTCACGGACCATCCGCGATTGATTGCAGAGCGCCGTACGCATTTGTGGCAGGGAAAGCGGCGGTAGGACATGGGGCGAGAGGTTTCTCATCGCTCGAGGCGGCTCATACATGAAAGAGCTCTTACTCCGGGGGCCCTCCTGGTCTGAGCAGGATTCCCCATGATAGTGCACATAATTGGGCATAGCTTTGAGACAGGCTATCACCACGACACATCTTCGCCATTCTCGTGTCTCTATCTCGCCCAGTGCCCTCCAAGATCGCCGCTCGACATGCATCATGTCGGATTCGAGAGCACGCTGCATACAGTACAAGACCTCTCACCACCTCACGCTGTGGCCTGTCAGCGTAAGGAATCGAATGCCACGTGAGTCGACCCTGCGGCATCGTTCAGTCTTCGCGTCACTCCCCTCCGTACGTACTCCCGACCGCATACGGGTTGAACAGCCACCTAATTGGAGAAGACACTGAGGCGTTCCCGCCCTGAGCTGGACCTGAGGAAATGGGAGAGGGTTCCGGGTCAGCCGAGTAAAACGAGGACGCCGGCTGGGACGGTCGCGTCAGGTACGTGGTATCAGACCGCTGAGTATGCGCTGTGACAGTCGTGGCTCGCCCCGTCGAAGCCACAGTAGCATTGCTGCTCCGGTCTGTTACTGATACAGTATCGCAGACTTCCCCTTCGTCTCCCGAGGGCTCGCTCATCGCTTTAGATTGTGTGAGTGAGTGGCGGAGTGGTAGAGGGAAAGCGACGCGTGGTGTAGGGGTGGGGCGAGACGCTAGGTTGTAGAATCAATATGTGCTGAGTTGGACGGCCAGACTGCGTGGGAGCCTCAAACTGGACTGCTACCGTTCTATCCACGAGCGTTTTCGCATCACAGCACCTTGGTCAATTTGCCCCATCTCCTCGCTCTCCCCTGTGAGCACACCTCCTTTGCTTCCGGTTGCGCGACCGAAAGGAGGTCAAATGCAGAGCGTTTGGCTTCCTGGCTCGGTCGACCGTTTGGCTCAATCATGAGACACCTGGCCCAAGCGGCAGCCCAGAAAGATGGATACATAATTGTGTGTTGAGCATTACAATCAGGTAATCTTTGAGCTGGCCCGCCGCGAAGCGGAACATTGCGGGAACACGTTTTTGAGGAGTCCATCGTAGAATCCGCCTGCCCCTAGATCCTTCCACCTAACCATCCAGGCCTCTCCACCGCCGACGAGATCTTCTCCGAGCCCTGCCTCGGTTCCAACAACACTGCAATCAGCCTCTGACCGATGCTGCAGACTCGTCACATCACTCACGACTCTTCCTGTACAGCGCGTCCAGCGAGGTGCTCCCTTGCTCCTCCAACGTGCGTTTCAAAAACGATTGAACGATCTCCAGCTCGTGCAAGTTGAAAGGCTGCTGATAGCGCCCAAAGTCGATGGCGATACGGCCAAGTCGGGCAAATTTGTCTTGATTTATGAGCTGCAGATCGGGTGCCAGCGTCGAAGGCCGTGTGTCGGGGTTGCCATCGGACGTGAACGTCACTCTGAGGTATCAGCTACGGCAGATCAGGGTAGGCGATGACTGACTCGGACAGAATGATCCCAAGGAACGGGAGACAAGGCCCGTCAACATCGCGCAGACGCGCTCGGTACACGCCATGGTTCTGCCATCAGCTGATTTTCCAAGCGTTCCCGCCACGACGCTACAGCTCACCTTGGTATGGTCGATGATGCCCTGTAAGCGATCCATGATCAGCCTGTACTTGACGGATAATGCCTACGATCAGCTCGAATTCTCTCGACCGGCGTCTGACAGCTCACGTCCCACGTCCTGGTCAGCCTATGAACAATGCTACTGTTCAGGCCCGCCATGACCGCGAAGAGCGTCGAAAAGTTGTTCAGCATGAGACATTTCTGCAGGTCAATCACGTCTATTTCACAAGTCAAGCACGAGACTCACATCGGAGAGCTTGATATAGAACTTGAGCAACAAAGCTCGCTTCTTCGCGTCCGTCTCGTTCAAGACCGTATCAGCCACCCAGCCCGTGATCTGGTTGCTGAGCGTCGACAAAGCCTTCAGCTCCGGGATACTCTTCTTGCCGTATCCAGTCTGCAGCAGATCTCCCGGCGCCACCAGACAGAACAGCTTCGACTCCATGATGGTCAATTGCCGAGCGAGCTCGAGGGTATCGAAATCGGTGATGGGAACCTGAGCGGGCGATGGGTTCTTGTGCAGCAACGAGTTAAGCGTCCTCGAGATGGTTGGAGTGGGCGGAAGACCGTTCTGCACTGGCGAAAACACCGACAGAGGCCCAGAACGTCCCAAATGGTCGACCGAGGAGATGCGGCGGACGGCACGAGAGTCGGAGAACGAGCCGCCAGCGGACAAAGGGCCAGCTTGTCGACGACGGATGGCTTGATCGAGGCGCGGCGCCATGGCTGGCAGACTGCGCGAGACAGCGTCAGCAGTAAATCGGCGCAAGGTCTCCAAAACGACATCGTCGGTGTCGGGGCGCCAGTGCGAGTCCAGCCAGGCCTTGAGGAAGTTGTATATCCTCAAGCGGACGGGGACGACCTTGCTCTCGACCCACAATGGGCGGTCACGCTCGCTCAGTATCACTCCATTTGGTGGAGCCAGGTCGTATCGGGTCATGACCGCGTCGACGAGCTTCTCCGGCGATGTGTACAACCGGAAGGTGAGGAAAAAGGTGGCGGAGAATGTCGGGTCGACGGGTCCGTCGTGCGGCGTCATCTTCTCCACAAGCGCCTTCAAGCTCGCACCGACAATGACGCCGTCCTTGTCGAGCGTGACCTCGCGAGGCTCATAATCGTGCGAGCGGAGGAAGAAAGTCGGATCAACGGCGCTGGCCGGAAAGGGCGCTGTCATGGCCCTGTTGGGCGGAACAGGACGCGGCAGCGTCTGCGCCTTGGTGGCCGGATCGACAGTATCAATCGACAAGCTCGCGAACTTCGGCAGCGCACCGGCGGTTGGCACTTCGACGGTCAGAGCGTTCTCAAAGGCCCCATCTTGGGGCCGAAGACCTTGCTCAAAGTCGTGCGGCGTGAGTAGAGACGGTGTCGTCTGATCGCTCACGCCCGAGGTGCGATGTGACGGATCATTGCTGCTGCTCGTCGACATAGAAGCCGATGGCGATCCCTGGTACGTTGACGAGCGGAGGTTGCTCGGTCGCCGAGGCGGCAGCTGGACACTGAAGTCCCCGGTGAACTTGTCAAGGTCGACGGATCGCGACGGCGATCGATGCGTCATGCGAGCTGGAACGGGGGAGGTCAGACTGGACGAGCGACTACGAGCCACGGGAGTGCTGAGATCCGAGAATGTCCGCATGAGACCAGCGGATCGAGGCCCGGTAGCGCCGAGCGATGAGGGCATGCGTGTCTCAATGGACGGTGGACGCTACGGTAATCAGCGAGACAATCGGCATGTGAGTAGCAGACTCACCGATAGGGCAGGGAAAGTCTTTGAACTCCTCGCCACATGCCGCACCGTCACATCCTCGTCGCGACCCGCATCAGAAACAACTTCCTCATCCTCCTCTTCGTCCTCGGTCCCTTCGTGAGACGTAGGCATGGAACCACCATCGTTGAATCTCTTCTGCAGCAAACTGAGCGAAGACGCCTTGCGATGCAGTCCAGAGAGTGTATGGGATCCCCGTTGGCCTACGATCTTCTCTCGTAGTACGACAGCGGCATCTTGGGGTAGCGGCCGCGGCGTCACTTGGCGAGTAAGCTTGTCGGATGGCCGAGGAGTAGGGGTCGTCGCACCAAACGCATCGCTGCCCTCCGGCACACACAAGCGCACCCAGCGCACGCAGTCTGTACCCGCACGTAGTGTCGCGGTAGCCGTGCTCAGGATCTGCGCCTTGACATTGCTATAGTCCTCCTCGGTTGTATCGGTGAACGGCGCGTGCGCAATGAGCTCTACGCCCTCCACGAGGCGATTTGATACCTCATACAGTGTGTCCTTGGCCACACGCATCTGATCGACCTCACGAAGATGGCTTCGCCGTACACCCGAGTCCCGCCCGACCGCCTCTACCACAGTCAAGAGCTCCCGCACTGAATCGATGACTTCCCGGGTCATTTCGATAAGGATCGCGTGGCTGGACGGGTGCGAGCCGATATGATGCGAATGGATGTGACCGATGAACGCAGCAATAATGGACAAGACCGAGTCTTCGGCCTCGCTGATCGCCTCGAGAACGTCGGCCGACGTTGACAATGTTCGCTCAATCACCGGTGTTGGGGAAACAGGTACCTCTGTGTTGTCGTACTGATGTCTCTCGGTGACCGGCGAGTTGGCATTCGTCGAAGTGCTGTCCATGCTTCCGAGGACCTTGCGGTCCCGCTTCGACCGAAAAGAAATGGGCGAGGATCGTCCGGATGAAGTGGAAGGGAAAGTAGCTGATACAGGCGTCGTCGGTGACCGGGAACCCGAGGCAGCTGATGGACCTCGGCTCATAGTCAGTCCCGCAGTGTTGGGCATTGGCGGCGGCGGACTCGAGGCAGCTTGACGTCTGGTGGCTCGCAGGTCCCCCACGCTCGCAGCGCGCATCTTGAACGTCGCTTGCATCCGACTGTGCTCGTTACTGCTGTGTCGCGTCCTGGCTTTGATCGCAATTGTTGTGGCGTCCGAGTCATTGTTAGGCGTCACTCCAGGCGTCGGCAAGCCGTGCTCGCTCGTCAACATCGGAGCGTCCAGAGTCAAGTCTGGCTCGACGTTGTAGTCGTTGCAGTATTGCAAGAACCGCTTCATCCCTGCGAACACCGCTCGAGCCGCCTTGGCGAGTTTCTCCAGATCACGCAACTCGTCCTCGCGCGAGCGGGCCGAGGGTCCATCGACCGATGGAGCACTGCTCGCGATCTTCGCGGCGGCGACCATACGCGATAACTCGGCTAAGATCGTTTTGCGTTCTTTGCCCAGGACTGGGAACCTGCTCAACGTCTCAGAATCCTTGTTGAAGCAGTCCGTTTGCAAGAGCACCGCTCGAATGGCCGAAATGCACGCTGCCGCTGCTGGTTGGATATGCGATCTCCGGTCGGCATGTATAGCCGCATCGAGCAACGAGAGAGCGCGGACGACGGGGTGTAGAAGAGATTGTAAATTGGCAGGAAGTGTCGCCATGCTTCGGTTGGTGGGCGAAGGCGCGTAGGACGCTGTGGTAGACGAGGAAGCTCGCGATGTGTGGGACGCGGACGAGGAATGGCGGGCATGCTCGGTGTTGATTGACATGGTCTTGCGAGATGTGGGGGACGTGGTGGCTTCTGAGCGGGGTCCGGAATCTGCTCTGCGACGAGCGGTCTGTTGTAAATTCCTCTCCTCTCACGTTCGCCTCGCACAGATGCAAGGACTCATTGCGGCAAGACAGGCACAGCGATCAGGAACTCACCCCATCCAAGCCCATCTCCCGCACGTAATTGCTCGGAAACCATCCTCGCCTCGGCCCGTTTTCTTGCTCCTCGCCATCCGGCCTCGTCGCGATCTCGCCGTCCCACCATCCCGT
The DNA here is from genome assembly GCA_000442785.1 of Papiliotrema flavescens NRRL Y-50378. Lineage (NCBI taxonomy): Eukaryota > Fungi > Basidiomycota > Tremellomycetes > Tremellales > Rhynchogastremaceae > Papiliotrema > Papiliotrema flavescens. The sequence goes on from CAUG01000106.1 coordinate 77,362, forward strand.
CGGATCCCTAGCATGCACGCGGATCACCTCGCCATTCGAGAAGGACAGGTACATGTTTGCATTCTGCCCCACGCTCGCCGTTGCGAGCGATTCGGGCGAGAAGTCATGGATGGCCTGGACGTGCGTGGGCGGTTCGTCGCCCCGCGGCGACATGGGCGAAGGCGGCTCAGCGCGACTATGGGACGCCTCTGATATGTTGGATATCGAAGAGGTCTGTTGGCGATGTCGCGCATACATCGATGGCCCCGCATCGGACAAGCGGCCAGCCATGATGGGCGAAAAAGAGAGCGAGGCGTCCTCGTCTCGTCGGGTCCGACGCGACGTGCTTGCCAGTGATATCGTGAGTTAACGGAAAGGCTCTTCAGATGCAACGGCGACCGCACTCCGCGTCGCCAAGTGAAGGTGTGGGGTGTTGTCGGCAGGGTGTTGGTGTGAGTCCAGGTACGAAAAACAACGTGTCGACTAGGGCAGACCTGGTCGCATTGGGAATCGGTCGCGTGGAGTTTAGACCGCCGTGGTACGTAGGTGGTGGTCCAGCTCGTGGATACAGGTGTCGACCAGGTGACAAGGCCTGCACAGATCTATGCGCGAGCCCTTGGGCCGGAAGAGCAGAGAAGAGGAAGAGAGCGGTGGTATGTGCCGGGGGACCGTGCGGTGAGCCAGAAACAAGCCTTCAGGCGTTGCCAGCAAGCTGTCGGACCGGATGTATCGATCGAGGGGGGCGCCGGATCCAATGAATAGAGTAAATAGCCTTCTGCCGAGGGAAGGGGGCGACCGAGTTGTATCCAAGTGATGGTAGCAAGAACGACGGTTGAAAGTCGAAGAACAAGTTCGGCGAATGACGAACGCGTCCGAGCCAGCCAGGAACGGTCGATTGCAATAGAGTTGAAAGTCAACCTTACGCGCTGCGATGTGAGAAGTACAACGGGTAACAGATATGATCTCAGTCTACTTGATGAAGCTGTGCACGCTTGGGACGGCCGCAGTGACGATGATGGTGATGATGATGGCAATGACGGGTCTCGGATGGGGGCCCGAGATGGGCAAGGACGCGTTTGATGGTGTCCGCGGCATAGGCATCGAAGGGAAAATCAATCGGCTCAACCTAGTACGACGACCGCTCGTCCGACGCGTCGATCGAGTAACGACTCTTCGCATCCTCGCAGTCTGAAATCCCGCAAGACAGAACAACAGCCATGCATGTATGTACGAGCACTGGCTCACGCATACGAGGTCCCATTATACACTCGTCTCGTATCGGCCCCAACGCTCCTGCGCCCGCTCGAATTGGCCCATCTCCCGGACCCCTACCAGCTCAATGATGATCCGCTGCATTTCGTTCAGACCATTGGCGACGTGCGTGAGTGCCACGATAGCCGTTGCAAATATCGGCAGCTGCTCGTCCTGCATGAGTCAGCCATCGGCTCCTACGCAATGCTGTTGTTGCTCACATGACCCATCTGCCAGGTGAAAGGTCCATCCAGAAGCTGCAATGCTCGATTGTCCTCCTGCGCCTCGAGGCTGCCAATGATTTCCCCCTCGCTGTCGCGGTCAGATGTGACTGTCGTTGCTTGCGAGCTCGTGGATCCCTGCGCGTCCGCCGTAGACGGATTGGTGATGGGTTGGGCGCTCTGGGCGTTCTGGGCAGGTCCTCCTTGAGACACGGGGTCGCCGCGTTTGAGCGAGTGATACGCCAACCTCTCAAAGATCGGCATCGTGGGTGGCATCGGCTGCCCATTCAGCAGACTTTGATGCAACAGCGAGAACAGAGACAAGCAATCCGCCACCTGATTTCAACTCCGGATCATTTTCGGGAGACTGCATCTAGAAGGTGACTCACGAAAGCTGGATGCAGGTGATCGCTCCGCTCGAGACGCCGGCACCAGGCCGGTTGCAACCTAGCATACGCCGAGCCCAGCAGTGCCAAGGCGCTCAAGAGGTTTCCGTGCGCATCTACCAAAGCCGCGTACTTCTTCTTCGGCCAAGGGCCTCTGACTGTTAGCTTCTGCGCCATTGTCTCATATGTATCGGCTTGTAACGCACCGTAGCCCTGGCTCCGCTCTACCGTCAGCTTGGCTACCGAAGCGAGTCGTTCCGGCACTCACGAAGCAAAAGCCATCTGCATATGTATACTCTGCATTCGTCCCTGAGATCAATCGCACGCCTGCACGCGTGGCCAGGTGGGACTTACCAAGATCTTCATGAACGGTTTACGGATCTTGTCCACCCGCGCAGCGATGTCAAGCTTGTCCAAAGCGGTACCGTCACCGCCTTCCGCATCCAGCTCGGCTTCCTCCTCGACACCGCCAAGCACACGGGCGTACAGATCACTCGTTGCTGCGATGTTCTTCGCGATGTTGCGCCGCACGATCCGCCTGGCGGACTCGGGGCGAGGGATGAGCATGACAAGAAAGGCCGCGGTGAAGCCTGATATCAGCGCCGTGTTCCGAAACAGCAGCATTCTCTATGGGACACACCGATGATCACAAGCAGCGCCCTTCGTCCAGCTAGACCCGCACCCGAGCCTTGGTTCGCGAGTTGATACACGTGTTCGTCCACCCATGAGTACCCAACGACGAACTGTCGATCAGCGGTGCGTGGAGCGTAGGCCAGCTCTGCTCACTGTGATCGTCACACCAGTCATGAGCCAAAGCGCCATGGACTGTATCGGGGCAAGAATCCGCATGAACAAGAACGGGGCGAGGAACACAAGCTGGCGTGAGTCGTTCGTCTACGCTCATTCCGCGATAGGAGAGTCACCAATGCGGCCGTGACCCCGTAAGGGTTGCCCTTCCCGGTACCGGGGGCACCGATGTACCATACGACCATCCCCACAACCAGGCCGACAACGGTGCCAGTCTACTGATGAGCCCAACGCCTTTTCTCTAGCGACCGGAAGTAAACAGTCACGTACGATCCGAATCAAGAATGAAGCGATTTGTTCGCCTGCAAATATGCCGAGGCCCGTTTGAGACTGCACGTCAGTCTAAAATGAGGCGCCATCCGCGGGCAATCCACCATGATCAAGGCCCAGAGACCACTGCACGTCAGCAAGGGTAGTAATAAACCAGGCTGACGAACCGATTGTGATAGGTAAAGTATGCTGAGGACGGAATGACCTGGGGCGCCCAAAGCGCGACGCTGACGATTCCATACTTGAGCGCAAAGAGGCCTTCAGGTGAGGTCAAGCCCTTCCATAAACTGGCGACCTTCCTGCCGAAGCGCTGGAAGAGGTTCGTCGGATCTTGCGCATCTGGGTCACGGGCTGCGTGTCAATCTCCATCCAAATCGAGGTATCATGCTGCATCGTACGCACCATATGTCTTGGTCGACTTCTGCTTCTTCTCCTTCCCTTCGACCAGCGTGTCGGTGCTGCTCGCCGAGTCTTCTCTGTCTTCGTCCTTGCCATTTCCCAAATCTAATGGGTTACCTCCAGCCGACGTGTCGTTTGCAGATTTGACGAGCATTTTCGCAAACGCGGACGGCAACTGGATCTTCGCCTTTGGGTTCGCCCGCTCGATGGACAGTAGCAATTCCAGCAATTCGATGAGCATAAGCGAGAACGAGATGAGACTGCTGGTGAAGACGTTGCAGCGGAAGACGGTCGGTGCTGACGCGCGGACGGCCGCCTGTGCGTCCTGACGGATGTTACCCGCGTCGTCAAATAGCTGCCGGTAGGGTTCGAGGACTTCAAAGTGCTTCGTCGCGCGGAATTCGGCCAGCGCCTCCTTCAGACGAGCGAGGTCGGCCTCGCGAACCGTGATGTCCGCGGCAGTCGAAGGCGGCTTGCTCCAACGGGAGTGATTGACGGTGTCAATCCAGGTGATCGCATTGTCGAGACCTTTTGCCGCGGCGTGACGCAGATCCGCCGTCGAAGATGCCAGGATTGGAACGAGGTCGTCGAGCGCTGTGCCCGGGTGCCTGTCCCTCTTCATCGAGTCCCAATGCTTCTTGACTCGCATGTTTGTATGAGACGAGTCCTCGTCCGACACCTTGGACAGCGACTTGTTTGTCTCGTCCATAAGCATCTGGCATCAGCTCGCTTGACCCAAAGGAAGTGACTCTTGCACGAACCACAAAAGTGGCCAGGCCAAATGACCGACTTCCAACCTCTTTCGACTTCTCAAAGACCTTGATCAGGTCTCCCGCCCCCATCTGGCTCCGCGTGACCTCCAGCTGAAGCATAGGCATCTGCCCTTCAAGTGCGTTGACGCCTTGAACATGCGCTGCACGGAGCTTTTTGGCTTTCCCAGCGAGCTCTGCGATCCGAGTGGTATCAGATGGGAGCACAGCGAGAACGTCATCTTGCAGCTTCAGGATCGATTGTATCGGCTTCAAGTTCGTTTTAAGCAGGTCGGTCATGACGATGTGGCTGAGCGACTGAGGGAAAATGAAAATAGTGCAGGCCACGGCAATTGCGATGTACAAGCCCGCAGGAATGAGTAGCATCCGCTGCGGGTCAGCTTCACCCGAGACATCGTGAGGTCACGAGGGATCAGCTCAGCTTACAGCGAGGGTGTACTGCGCGTTAGGGAAGAGCGGCCCGTACGAGCACATCACTGGGATTAGCTCAGCTCCGTCCGCAGAGATCAGAGTCCAGCGCAAACGCACAGTCCATGATGATGGTGCCGAAGATGCTTGCAAGGGTACTGCACGTCAGCGGACGTCCTGGAGTTCATGCCTGCGTCTGCACCCACAGTCTCGGTTTGTGCGCCCGTAACAGGCCGAGCATGTACGCCCCGACGAACAAGAAGACTCCAAACACCGTCGAGCTCTTTGGGTCGAGGAAGTTGCCGTGGAATATGGCGACCTGATCTGCGAGCGTGAGCCGTGATCTCCGGCCTCTCTTAGTGTTGCCTCTTCCACCGGTTAAACCTCATCACCCGAACCGGTACCGACACTCACACTGCGCATCGATGTTTGCGTTAGGATCGAAGCTGGGGATTAGCAAGGACTGCGGTATTGGTTGGACCACGCACCCCGCCCGCGTCGTCGTGATCTGCTGTTGAAGCAGCACCTGGTCCCGCGCTCTCAGTCCCGCGGCCATCGCAGCGACGCCCCACGCCCAGCCAAAGCACAGCCCCACAATGAGCGTGAGCATGGCGAACAGGAAGATGCTCAAGGCCATCGAGGGCGGGAGCATGACCGATACCTGTGGTGAGACTACGACTGTCGTGCAGTTCCTTGCGCGCTAATACGTACGATGAGCCCGAAGAACCCAGCCTGACCCAGAAACTTCAGCGCTGTCCATCAGCTTGAGCTCAAGCGCAGACGGGGCTCAAGGCGACTCACATCGGTCGTCGACGAGCGTGACCGTAGTGCAGAGTACAGCAACCATGCACCTCGCGAATGTCTTCCAGGCTCTTCTCGTCCGGAAGCCCTCCTGCGCCCATTCCGGCCAAACAATCCCCTTTAGCTTGCTCCCTATCCCGGGACCTCCATCTGTATCTTTCTTCGGCTTGTCCGTTGAGCCACTGCGTTTCTCATCGCTGGTTGGACTATCTGTCGAGGACGCCATGGGAGTTTCGTCGTTGTCCCGGAGCAAAGCCTACCAGGAACGATATGTTTGTAAGTTGTGCTTTTGTGACGAGTGCATGGGATTCGAGCATGGCGTATGAGCCTGATAGATCTGTGCATGTGATACACAAACAAGTCCCGAAAGAGGTAATTATCACACTCGTCGTGGTATATCCGGGCCCCCGCGTCACGGAGTACATCATCATTAGTCGTCAAACGCAAATCCGCCCACACCCGCCATACCCTCCTCGCGTCCAAGCATACCCATCCCACGCACGACCTCCATCTTCCTCGAGTGCCACCCCACCGCACTTCGGACCCTCCCACCGGCGTACGCGAGGCTCGACAGCCACTGCCTGCGAGGATGCGACGCCGGCAGATGCCGCACAAACTGCTTTGCCTGCCTGCCGTCCGATCCGACGACGCCCTCAGGGTTGTCAATCCACCCAGCGGATAGGTCGACGTACCACCCTCTTCCACCCTTCGACTTGACTACTTTCCACTGGCCACTGCCCCCGTCGGCGATGAGCTTCCGTATAGGGCTACTGAGCTCCACCACGCGGAGGTGAGTTGCGCCGGGTCGGAGGTCGGGTCCGGAAGGCTGCAGCGACAGCGAGGCGAGGGAGAAAGGTATAGTGGTGATGGGATTGAGAAGGTATGCGTGGAGCTCGAGCGTTGTCTGAATGGACGATTTGCGTCCGCTGAGACTCGTTTCGACAGCCGTTCCCGCGATAGTGAGAATCTCGACGTTCGGCGCCTGGTTGAGCAAAAAGTCCGCAATGGGCTGAAGTGGTAGTTTGGGTATGTGTGATAGACCCAGACTAAGCAGGCGAGGCTGGGCAGGGAATACTCCAGGTGCCAGATGGAATGCCGTAATCCCAGCAGATGAAAGATCGAGATAGCGCATTCGGCCTGATTTGATGCAGGGGGCAGTGAGAAGCCGATCGAGATCCGAGGTGGTGATAGCATTGCCTTGTGTCGGGTTCGTGTACAGATTGAGTTCCGTGAGGTCCCGTGTTGCGGTCGAGAGCACAAGTAAGTTGACCAGCGCTGTCGGGTCGAGACGAGGACATCGAGCCAAGCTTAGCGATTGTAGGCGCATCTGACGGGGAGGAGATTCGGTGAGAGCGGTGATGAGTGACGTCGGGATGCGCGTGTTAGACAGATCCAAGTGCGTCAGATTGGGGAAGGCAAGCACCAAATCATGCAGTAGTGGCGGATCGAGCGTGGTGCAGGCGCGAAGCGAGAGCCGCTGCATCGCCGAAAACCGTGGAGTCCGCCTGGAACGCGGCTTGACCGCACGAGCTGGTGCCGTCGTGGTGTCGTCCTCCTCCGTCGAGCTCGGCACATCCGAGTGACGGTGCCGGCTTCGTCCACGGTGGTCATCATCGTCAGTCTCGTCATGGTCGGGATCGAGATAATCCAGGCAGAACTCCCTCATGGCGTTGGTGAAGACGTGACTAACGCAGCCGGTCAAGTCAAGGGCCTGCAATGCGGTGAACTTTCCCCTCCGAGTCCACTTATCGTCCTCCGTCTCGTCTTCGTAAGGGACATACTCAGGTCGAGGCGGATCAAGCTGAGATGTGGTAGTCATTGGCGAGAATGCGGGGTTGGGATCGACTGAGAGAGATCGCTGCCGCGTGAGGCTGTGCGACACCGACATACGGCGTGGTCCACGGGGCTTGCGGTAGCCTCGGAAGAGCAGGTCTTCGATGACCGGGAAGGAGAGCGAAGAGTCGACATACTCCGTCATGCAGAGCGAGATCAAGTTTGGACAATTCTGGCCAATCAGCTCCCAGCAACCGACGATCCTATGTCACTGCTAAACTCACCTTGATCACGCCCTCCAGCCTACCAGCAGTTACATATCTTCCCCTGACCGCCTCGTCCTGCGTTCTCCTGCTCCCAATCGTCCTAAAGTTGTTAAAGCTGAGGTGTCGAATGTATGGGCCCGGGGGCGGGAGCAGCTCCGGATTGCAATTCGACTGCAAGTCATCGAAATCGTCGAGCTCCTCCTTGTTCGCTGAGGGTGGGGTGAGAGCTGCTTGAAGCTTGGACGGCGACAATTCCGTAACAATGTCGTCCTCCTCGTCATCATCGTCAAACCCAGTCTCCGCCCAAGTCCTTGCCCGGGACAAGCTGGATCGCCGTCTTTCGAGCGGGATCCTTCTCGGCCAGCTTCCTCCCGGGCTGAAGTCTCTGGATCCATGCCCATGCGCGCTGGCTGAGCGTGAACGTTCCAAAACCGCCGATATGCCCTCGGTGTCAAATCCTACGGAGCGACGCGGAGACCTGGAGCGACCTCGGAGCCGGGCAATGGCGGCAGCTCGTGCCGTGGCAAGCGAGCTGGGAAGAGGGGACGACGAAGTGATGGTGCTGTGACGGCTCAGTCCGAGGTCACGGGCCGAGCCTGAGCCGCTTGAGTCGGTCCGTGCGGCAGGCGAGTCACCACGAATGGTATCTTGCCGCTTGAGGCCGGGATGAGGAGACGATCCGCGTGAGCCAGGCGGCGTGAGGAGGAGCGAGGCGTGAGGGGGCTGAGGAGGCGAGTAGCTGTGGGGCGTGGGTGTCTGTGGTCCTTCAATCGGGAAGGTCAGTCCTGCGGCGCCAAGCGCGTTGGTCGTCGGTCCCGGATTATACGGTGCCGGATAGCCTTGATTAGGCGCACTAGCGTGAAAGTAGCCGTATCCAGCGTTCATCGCTTCGAAAGGGACGTGCGCATCAACCGCTGGGAGCACTTGAGGCTCATGATCCGGGCTTATGGGCGTGACGGGTAGCTGGTAAGCATGGGAATGGAGCGGGAGATCGGCCAAAGCCTTGAGCGGTAGTCCTTCGATTGTGATCGAGCTCTCGGCGGCAGGCTGGTCGCCGACTTCCTCGGTTAGGGCGTTCACGACGGCCAGCCAACCCCTTCCTGAGCGGACATCAACGTCCTCCCACAGCCAGGGACGGCTCGCTTCGAGCAGTTGCTGCGACGAACGCGAGAGAGCAGAGATGGTATTAGGCGCGGTATGCTCCTGTGCTGGGTATGGGTCGAGCGCATCGAGAATATGATGTGGCGGGGTGGGGCTGCGAGATGAGGCGTCGTCGGCTGCTGGGTGGTACGCGTCGGGAACGAGGGCCGCGATTTGAGACAAGACTTCGATCGGGAGTGCTGGTAAGGGCATGCCTCGGACAAAGGTGTCGAGGTGTGAAAGACGAGAAGGTTTCAGATACAGCGAGGGTATGCACAAAGTGGATGAGAAGAGACAAGCGAAGGAAAGATGGGCCACCGAGGATCAAAATATGACGGTCATCCGCCTAAAGGTCGGCCGGAGCTAACCGAGAGGGACCCCATCAGCTCAATTTCCAACCACTCCACCGCCCCGTACTTTGGGCATGCTTCCATTCCAAGGGCTCTCTCTGGGCCGCAAATAGCACAGGACTGCCAGCAATGCGCCAGTCAAAGAACCAAAGGGTGCCGTCAAAGCAGCAGATGCATCGTCCAGCCATGACTGAATTGCTTGGCTCACGTTAGCAAGACTAGCGCCCAGTGCCTGTGATCTCGGGGACGAAAACAAACCGCCCCGTCCTCGCCACCCGCTAGACTACTGTTTAGCCGAAGCCGAGCGGACTGGGTGTCGCCCCTCGCCCCGCC